>JAYJMB010073835.1:0-23387 GCA_036873735.1 Pouteria campechiana | reverse complement strand
CCAACTTGTTCAGAAGCCTAAGTCTAGGACCGAGTTACTGAGTCGTGACTCACCGAGTCAAACCTTAGCATACACCATTTGACAAAGCAATTAAACCTAGTCAGCCTGGCCCACTCTTCCTAAGCTTCTCATGGGTAAATGAGAGAGCTGAGCTAAACCCAGTTAACCTGGCCCGCTCTTCCTAAGCTTCTCATAGGCAATGAGAGAAGGCTTAATCAAACCTAGGTCACCTGTTTTCTTCTAATCTCTTTCAAGTTTAAACACAATAGAGATCACTTGATCCTGAGTCCTTCCGGGATATGCCAATTGGGTCATAAAACATTTACTGTCTTTATGATTTCTGATAGTCTAAATAATAGAAATCATCCAGTCTTAATTCCACCAGGGACAAACCAATCGGATCAAAACACCCATCTCCTAGTTGACCCAGTGTCTAGCAACCTAGTCTAGAACCATGTCATCCCATCAGCCCATTGACTTGAGGCAATCTCCTAAATATCAAGTTATCGCAATGTGCTCGGTGATCCCAAAGACAACACACATTTATTTTGAGAGAAAGTGTGTGATTTATTTTTGGATTTCTAAGATGCATTGTACTTTTCCTTTTAATCAAGGGTTTTCTCCATTGTGGAGATGTAATTAGGACCACTTGTGGTCTGGGAGGTGAACACACAATTTTTTTTCTGATGTACACAGTAAGTGTAACCAATTGAGGAAAATCAATAATAATGAAAATTACTTGATTCACTCTAAAGGCGACCAATTCTGGTCAAGTCATTCCATTTACATTATTTCTTCCTCATTTTCTGTCCTTGAAACAATTGGTGAACTTGCAACTTCTATCAATAATCTTAGCAAAGGTGTTTTTCATGATGATGAGGTAAGGTTTAACATTTACCATGCTATGAACTTTCAACTTGAGAAGAATAGTTGTAATAAGTTTGAGATTTTGGAAGATTGTGTTGCTATTGATGAAAGTGTTCAAGATCCTTTAGAATACTGCAATGAAAACTCTATAAATCAGGATGTTACAAAAACCATGAAAATTTGAGATCAATTATGCAAAATTGATGAAATTAAATGGGATTGGATTCATTAATTCTCTCTTGATGATCATTAACCTATGCTCAATTTTTTATTGCCATTACATGTAATTTTAAAAGAAGGATAGGCATTACCTTGTGATTGAATGATTCATGTGTTAAGTTTTCTTTTTAAATAAAGGATGAAATATTTATTGAGCACATTATGTTATGATCATGTGAAGTGTATGTGGATTAGTTGATAATATTATGACTTCAATGGTATATTTTTATTGACATGAGCATGCTAGAACTTGTTTGATTATCCCTCAAGGCGAAATTCTAGATAACATGTTTACTTGGAAGTGATTTAAGCATTCTTTGATTAGTTTGAGCCTTTCAAGTTAACTTAGTATAACACTATCAGTAGTGTTCCCATTGAGCTTTAATGAAAGAATAGCACATGCAATGCATGTGAAAGACCACTATTCAACTTCTCCTTCTTTAGCCTTATCATTTAGACTCTTTTATTTTGAAAAACCATGCTTGACCTATTAAGAGACATATTCTATACACATGGTTGTTAGAGAGGTATGGGTGAAGTGAAACAAGATAAGTTTGAGAGTATCAAAAAGAAAATTGCCAAAAGGAAATGAAAAAAGATAAAAAGAAAATAATCAATAAGGATACATCCTTCAATTGGGGGATTACATTCCAATGAACTCAAAAGAAAATAAGTTTGGGGGTGTGGTAGTAATACAACCCATAAAAAGAAACAAATTAGCAAACAAAACGTAAATAGAGTGAACATTCATGTGCAGATTTATTTATTGTCTCTTACTTTATAAATCCTTATTCCTTTTCTTTTATTAGCCAAACCCTAGGCCCCATTACAAACTTAAAAAAGACCTATTGATCCAAGTGGATAGAGTTTTCTACATTAGTGGAGAGGGATTATGAAAAACAAACCTATGGGATGTTTTATGGAGATTATTAGAATCACTAAATTGAATGTTAGTAATTCAGAAACATGTGCATAGCATAAGATTAACAAAGCACACACACACAATTTTACTTCATGAAGAGATTGATGATGCATAAGTTTCATGAAATTACTTGGCAAGTATTTTGAATGATTTCTAAGTTATGTGTACATGTGTAACTTTTCTTGCATGTTCTTGATTGTTTAAGAGGGATTATCTTGAATGTCTCATGAAATATGATTGTTGTTTTGCTCAAGGATGATCAAAAGCTAAGTTTGGGGGTATTCCATACCAAGTATTTCCATTAAAATACTTTCATAAGTGTGGGTTGTCAATCCACTTGTATGTACGCCTAGCGCTGATATCATGCATTTTGGTTAGGGTGTCCCATTTTGATAATGCTTCTAAGAAGAAGCATTGCATGCTAATGAATAGATGTCCCTTGCCATTGTAATGAACTTGGTGCCATAGGGGAAGACTTGATCTATTGCTCTTTGTGGTGTGGATGATCTTCCTTTTGTGTTGACCTTGAGTAAAGATTGTGAAGTTGAAAGCTTTTGCATAATTAATTAGAGGGTATTGTGCTTGGCCGTGGCTTCAAAACATATGAAGTTGGTTCGAAGCATATGAAGCAGTGATTTAGCAATGCATCATTCATTCAAAATGTCATGTCTTTGGAACAACACCACTTTAGAGTGTTTTCAGAGGTGCTAGAAGTCATGGCTCTACAACAACATTACTTCAGAGTGTTTTTAGAGGCATGGCTCTGCAACAACACTACTTTAGTCCTTCTGAACATCTCAATTCTTTTGAAAATAATGTTCCTTTAAGACCTCCAAAGCTGACTTCAAAGGGTCTGAAGGTTGAGGTCTTGCCTTTGCAATGTTGCACTAATTTATCCCTTCTGAATGGTGTGATTTCTTGGATTATGTCTTTTCAGATCCTCTAAAACTGACTTCAAAGGGTCTGAAGTTTGGGGCTTCAAAGGAATGCTTAACACCCAATTCAATCCTTTTGAACATTGTGTCTTCTTGGAATGTCGTTCCTTTGTAACCTCTAAAGCTAACTTCAAAGGGTTTGAAGGTTAGGGCTTCTCATATTACAACACTCCTTCAACCCTTTTGAAGATGGCGATTGCTTGAAATGATGTTCCTTTAGGACCTCTGAAGCTGACTTTAGAGGTTTTGAAGGTCAATGCTTGCCTTTGCTGTGTAAAGCCACTTCAACCCTTCTAAATGGCATAGTTTTTGTGAAGTTGTGTTCCTTCAGAACCTCTACAGCTAGCTTCGGAGGCTCTAAAGGTTGTGGTTTGTCTTTGCAATGTAGCACCCCCTTAGTCCCTTTTAAATGGCATGATTTTTTAACTTGCACTCCTTTAGAACATCTAAAGTGGGACTTCAGGACCTTTGAAGGTTGAGACTCAGCCAGCAACATGGTACTGCTTCAGATTTCGACACCTTGAAAGTTCTATTTCAAACCATCTGAACCTTGAAATGGACTTAAAATTTGTTCCAACATTACCTTTTAGATCATTTAAAGTTGGTCTTTAGATGTTTTGAGACCATTTTGGATGTTATTTATTCAAAATAGTGATAATTCTTATTGTGTCCACTTGAAACACCTCTGAATGCGTCCCTAAGGCCCTATAAACTTCCTACGAAGTTTGTAATGTGTCCTCCAAAATTTTTGAACTTTGTTTAAATTTCAAAACACAATTTCTGAAACTTGTCTAAAGCTCAAAACATATCTCCTTTGGAACCCCGCAGGCAGTACCATGGGTAGATGCCATATTAGTTGCGATATCTGCCTACGCAGATTGCTTTTCCATAGAAAATCTGTTGAATGAATGCATGGTTTTGATGATAAACAAAACTTGATTAAAGATTATGTACTAAAGATTATTATCAAGTTTTAGCATGCAGAATCAAATTGCAAGTCTTAAAGATAAATGAGAACAGAAAACATATTTCATGGCGACAAGGCTTGAGCAAGTAAAGAAGCAAAAGATGAAGTGTCGTAACAGAAAAAGTATGAATGAAAAGGACTCGGCTATTTTTTAGTCATCTATCAAAATGGAAAACTAAATCTAATTGATGCCAGACAATATATTTACAACAAATTTCATCTATCATAAGCAAGTCATAGTTTTTACCAATGGCCACCTAATGAGAATAGACAAAGGCAAAAGAAGTGAAGATTTTTGAACAGAACAAAAGACTTTATCTGCCATCAATAGATAAAGGTAGAAAAAGTGAAGATCTTTTCAGCAGAACAAAAGACTTCGTCTACCATCAATAGATAAAGTGGAGAAGTAAGAATCGCATGGCAGAATAGAAACTTCGTCTATCACAAGTAAGCTAATGATCCTCTGTTGTTAATAGACAAAATGGAAGAAGCAAGAAGGGTCTAGTAGAAGAAAGAATTTGTCAATGATCATTTGATTGTCAACAGACAAAGCGGAGAAATATTCCATTAGACGAGGGCATGAAGAAAATAAGTTTGCAATCCAATACTTCTTTTGTTACTTACAAATAGACAAACCCAATAGATAAAGCTATGAAGTAACAAAATATTTATGCCTCTACGATGCAATGGATGAAGGAACTTTGTCTTATGGTAGCTGGGCAGATACTTCATCTATCATAAGTAAAGGATGAGCAATAGTGGAAACTAATTGTTGTTCTTCACCTATAATTAATAATGATATTTCTATATTGGTGAAAGAAGTAACCAATGTAGTAATACCTCTACAAGAGCTTATTGATAAATCTGAAATCATCTTCTCTAAGGTTAGCGCTGCAGGCATTACAACATATGAAGAATAAGTAGAAGTCAGAAGATTTAAAATGCACTAATCAGATTGTCTTCTATTATTAATAGAGCTCACCTACCACCAATAACTAGAACTCAAAGCAACAATAAATGAAGCATTGTTGGAGCAGAAGGAAGTAGTAAAGCAATTGATAAAATCATTAAAACCTTCTTGAGAACATTTACTGATATGAGCTTAACCTTCTACAATACTTCAAGAGTCAAGACCCTTGCAAACCTTCCTCAACTTTCCTTGAAGGTTCTCAACTACCATTGAGAAGATCATTTACTTTTGCATTCAACTTTCAAAAAAATTTCCCTGTGCTTACTGAGAAATTCCTGTGCTTAAACTTCTAATATTCATTTCTTGTTCCTCTAGTATTTGTAACTAGACTTAAGAAGACTTGTGATGTTTAAGTGTAGGCAAAAGTTGTTTACACCCCCTGGAGCTAAAATCTAGAAGAGTGCTAGGAGCACTGTGTTTATGCCCCCTTGGAGCTAGAATCCAGAAGATTATCAAGGATAATTTTTTACTCCCCCTAGAGCTATAATTTGGAAGAGTGTGGGAGAAACTATTGCATTTCTGCTATTGGGAATAGTGGAACCCAAGATACTAAGAGAAAAGTAATTTTGGAATAGTGGAGTAAAGTGTATACTTGAACTACTATAAAAATCATTGTATTTTATTTATTTTGTATTTAAGTGATTGATTACTAAAGGGAAAAGTAATCCTAAAGGGGTCGAGAAATAATTTTTAAGTACCCAATTCACCCCTCCCTCTTGGGTTTTAGCCAAACCTACAGGACCAACAAGTAGTATCAGAGTAGACTATATAAACACTTGTAGTAATCCAATGGCAAAGCCATCATCCTCATTACAAATATTTGCTGAGAGGCAATCATCTTCCCAACCACCCCTATTTGATGGAACTAACTTTGCTTACTGAAAGTTAAGGATGAAGCAATTTATTATAGACAATGATTTGGAATCTTGGAGAGCCATTAAAATTAGAATCACTCTTCCCACTATTGAAGTAGATACTTGGACCAAAGAGGAAACCACCTCAGTCTAAAATGATACAAAGGCTATTAGTTCTTTACTTCGTGGACTATCCTCATCTGAGTTTGATAGAGTATCCTCTTGCACTACTACAAAGGATATATGAGATAAATTAGTATCTATTTATGAAGGTTCCTCAAAAGTCAAGTGAACCAAAAGGAATATGTTGATAAGATAACTAAAAATTTTAGAATGAGGGAAGGAGAAAGTATATCTGAAATGTATGCTTATTTTTCTAAGGTTACTAATGCCTTGAAAGATTTGGAAAAAGAAGTTACAAATTATGAATAGGTAATGAAGATACTGAGAGCGCCACTAGATTCATGGAACTAGAAGATTGCAACAATAGAGGAAGCAAAGGTTTTGAATACTCTTTTGGTGGATAATCTTATCAGCTTATTGATGTCACATGAGCTAATCAAGAACAAAAGAGAGGAGCCAACAATGCCAAAGAAGAGTATTATCCTAAAGTGACCAAAGAAAGCAACAGTGATCCAGCATCATAATTTGAAGATGATATGGCCACGTTGGTCAAAAAGTTTAGAAGATTTGCAAGAAGCAGTAGAGGCAACACCTCAAGGAGACAACCTAAGCAACAAAAGAAAATAACTGAAAGAAAGAAGAATCTCCCCACATGTATAGATGTGGAGGGATTGGACACATGTCTCCTGAGTGTCCGAATGAAGAAAAGTAAACATTAATGAGAAGGATGATACAAAAGAAAAGAAATACTTCAAAATGTCCTGAAGAAATCAAGCTAGAAGAATGTACGTGAATGATGAAGACTCACCTGCAAAAAGCTCAATAGAGAAAGATGATAATGAAGTTGGACATCTTGCAAGAATATGCTAATGGCCCAGATGGAAAAAGACTTGATAGATAAAATTACCATCAAAGAACAACGCACAATGGACCTAGAAACAAAGGTAAACTCTTACTACTCTTATAGTTCCGACTCTTCAAGTTCAAATAGCACTTATGTTAAATGCAAAAAATTTGATGAGTTACAACAATCATACAACTCTCTCTTCAATGAGTTTGAATCACTTAGCCAGAAATTTACTCAAAAGAAAAGACACTTTGAAGCAACTGTCAAAGTAAATTCCTTTCTGGCAGAAAAGAATTTATCTCTACAAAAGGAAGTTGGAGATCTAAATAAAGGTATAGAAATATTAAATAATATGCTAAGTAAATTGTCCAATATAGGAGAGTTTGTAGCCAAATTTATAAGAATGACTGGTCAAACTAGCAAAAAAGGACTTGGTTGTGAACAATCAGATGATGAAAATTTACAAAAATTTGTTGGATAGTCCAAGAGAATGAATCTCACAAAAGAAAAAGAGAACTATCCAAACATTAGAAGACTCATGAATTATCCCTAGATAAAGAAACTAGTAGAATATATTACATCTATTAGAGTCCCAAATATTTGCTATTTCTGCAACAAATTTGAATATAAAGTGTATGCTTGTTATACCAAAAAGATGCAAGCAAAAGGTGCTAAAATGAGATGAAAATGCAAAGAATGAGCACACACCACACACATTCCCACTAACATCATTGGACCCAATACTTGGGTACCAATAGAGTAAGAAGAGGATTTGCTTTGAATACAGGTAAGTCTCAAACATACATTAAGAAATACATGGTTCATGGATAGTGACTGTTTGAGATATATGACTAGGAACAAATAGATGTTCAAAGAATTAAAGCTAATGGATGGAGGAGTAATAGCATTCGGCAGCAATGATAAAGGTCTCATCAAGAGAATAGGTAAAATTTATGGCTTATTCAATGCATGCATAGAGGATGTATTATATGTAGAAGGACTCAAACACAATCTGTTAAGCAACAATCAATTATGTGACAAGGGTCACAAAGTTGTATTTGAACCATCTGCATGTAAAGTATTCAGTATAGACAATGATCTATTGTTTAGCAAAAAAAATAAAAATATTTATCTAGTATAGTTGGATGATATAGTTGGAAAATGCTTAATTATAGTCAAGAATGATCCATGGGTATGGCACAAGAGGATGGGACATATCAAAATGTCAAATATCAAGTCTTTTTGAAAAAAGGATCTTGTAATTAGTCTACCAAAATTAAACTATGACGAAAATCAAATATGCAAATCCTATTAATTATCAAAATAGACCAAAGTATCATTCCACTTTAATAATGAAGTATCCACATCTAAACCTCTAGAATTATTGCATATGGATTTATTTGGACCATCAGACATAGTCACACTTGGAGGAAAAAGATACGTATATACGATAGTGGATGACTACTATAGATTTACATGGGTAATTCTCTTGACTAGCAAAGATGAAGCATTTTCAATGTTTTATACTTTTTTGAAGCTAGTTCAAATGAGAAACAAAATGTCCATTGTATCTATCCATAATGATCCTAGTGGTGAATTCAAAAACAAAAGATTCATTGATTTTTGTGATGAAAAAGGAATTCATCATAGTTCTCATCCCCTTGAACTCCTCAACAAAATGGAGTTGTGGAAAGAAAGAATTAGACAATTCAAGACATGGCAAGAACCATGCTAAATGAAAGTAAATTGCCTATTAGACTTTGGGGAGAAGCAATTAGTACTTGCCATGTACTGAACAAGGTTACCATAAGAGCAATCTTAAAGAAAACCCCATATGAGCTTTAGAAGGGAAGAAAACCAAATATCTCATATTTTCATCCCTTTGGACGCTTATGCTATGTGCTGAACAATGGAAAAGATAATTTTGGAAAGTTTGATCCAAAGAGTGATGAAACTATATTTCTTGGTTACTCTTTCAACAATAGAGCATTTAGGGTCTACATTAAGAAAATAGGTTGTAGAAGAATCTATGCATGTTAAATTTGATGAAGCAAATATAATCCCAAGAAAGGAGAGTGATAGTGATGTAGATGAAGCTGCAACAAATATGAAGAAGCTTAAATTGAAGGAGACATACAAAGTTTAAAAAATGAAGAGGAGGTAAGAGTAGGTAATGTTCCTTATCAACCCTCTACTGATTTGAGATTTGTTACTGTTCATCCTAGAAAGCAAATAATAGGAAATGTATATGATGGTGTCAAAACAAGAAAATCTATGAAAAATGTCTATGGTCATTATGCCTTCATATCTACAATAGAACCAACTAACATTGATCAAGCTTTAAATGATGAAAGTTGGATTATAGAATGTGAAGCTCCATAGATAGTTGCACTACTTTAGTTATAATGTTCTTATATAAATTTAGAGTCATATGAATTTTGATGCATTGTAAACATAAGAATAAGGGCTAAAACTTTAATGTTGAATAGATTTCCAAACATGCCTCCATTAGTCCCAGAAATTGCTTTAAAGTAACATCTTTTGTAATCTTCAGTGTTATTTTATAGATTAATAAAACAAACTCTATTAAGTGTAATATCAACTAAAATATTAAAATAAGATCTTAACATGTTAATTTAGATATAAAAAATATGATATATTATAAGCCTATCATTTGTCAAAGATCATGGAAGCTGAATTTGAAATGAGTATGATGGGAGAATTAAATTACTTTTTTGGATTGCAATTCAAGCAAAGAGATGATGAAAATTATATTTGACAATCCAAATATACTAGAGAGATGTTAAAGAAGTTCAAAATGGAAGAAGTTAAGATAGCAAGCACTCCAATGAGCACATTAACAAAGCTGGACAAGGATGAAAGAGGTAAACTCGTAGAAAAAAATAATATAAAAATATGATTAGATCTCTTATTTATCTTACTGCATCCAAACTAGATATTCTCTTTAGTGTATGCTTATGCACTAGATTCCAATCCACTCCTAGAGAATCACAACTCACTGCAGTAAAATGAGTTTTTAAGTATCTAATTGACACACCAAATCTAGGACTTTATTATCCCAAAGGAATAGACTTTGAACTCATCGGATAATCTGACATTGATTTTAGAGGATATAAAGTTGATAGAAGAAGTACTAGTAGAACTTGTCAATTTCTAAAAAATAGTTTAGTATCATGGTTCTCCAGAAAATAGACTAGTGTTGCTCTCTCTACAGTAGAAGTAGAATATATAGCAGCTGGAAGTTGTTGCGTTCAATTGCTATGGATGAAACAATAACTTCTTAACTATGGACTAAGCTATAGAGACATACCCATTAAATGTGATAACTCTAGTGCTATATGCTTGATAAAGAACCCTGTTCTACATTCGAAAACTAAGCATATAGAAATTAGGCACCACTTTATTAGAACCATGATATATGTGTAGAATATGTGCCCACAAGTGTACAACTTGCTAATATTTTTACTAAACCACTATCCTTAGATACCTTCTGTAATATTGGAGGAGAATTAGGTATGACTAATGTGATGATATAAGGATAAAATCTCTAATATTTCTGTGCATGAGATAGGGATGTTGAACATGCTCTCTTGAGACTAAACTTTGTCCCAGATAAAGTAAGTTATTCAAATCAAGTGCTCTATTTGCATTTTGTTTGAAGATTATTTCCCAAGGTTGAGTACACCTTATTTTCTTGCTAAAGTCACATTAAACTCTATTTTTAGCATGAGTTATTCTCCCTTTCTTAGAAAATCACATCACGCACCTCATATAGCCCCCATAATCAATTTATTTAACTCTTAAATAACAATCTCTTTCTCCATCTCCCCAAACTTAGAATGTTTATGTCTAGGCCAATCTGCTTTGTATTGCTATTTGTACTAACATGAAATGAAATTTTTCATTATTTTCTTGCTACTTTTATTTTGCATGTACCTTACTAAGAGGAGGTACATCTTTTTGATTATGACAAAAAGTGGGAGAAAGGATTTATAAATTATCTCAAATAGGAAATAAATTGCATAAACACTTAATAAATTAGGGGAAGAATACATTCTAAATAATCAGGGGGAGAATACATAAGGAAATATCCAAAGATGGCAACCCCTGTAATGTTTAAACATTTTTATCCGCATAAGAAATTATTTTTTATGAGATTATTTTTAATCAAGTTTTATCATCATCAAAAAGGGGGAGAATATTGACATGAATGCATGATTTTGATGACAAACAAAACTTGATTAAAGATTATGTACTAAAGGTTGCCATCAAATTTTAGCATGTAAAATCAAGTTGCAAGTCTTAAAGATAAATAGCATAGAAAAATATATTTCATGGTGACAAGGCTTGAGAAAGTAAAGAAATAAAAGACGAAGTGTCATAACAGACAAAGCATGAATGAAAAAAACTCGGCTATTTTCCATTCGTCTATCAAAATGGAAAACTACATCTAAGATGCAAGACAATTTGTTTACAACAGAGTTTGCTATCATAAGCAAGCCATAGTTTTTACTAATGGTCATATGATGAGAACAGAGAAAGGTGGAAGAAGTGAAGATCTTTTTAACAGAACAAAAAACTTCATCTACCATCAACAAACAAAGACAGAAGAAGTGAAGATCTTTTCAGCAGAACGAAAGACTTATCTGCCATCAACATACAAAGCGAAGAAGCAAGAATTGTATGGCAGAATAGAAACTTCATCTGTCACAGGTAAGCCAATGATTGTCTATTATTGACAGACAAAGTAGAAGAAGCAAGAAGAATCTGGCAGAACAAAGAATTTGTCATTGATCATCTAATTGTCAATAGACAAAAAGGAGAAATATTCCATCAGACAAAGGTATGAAGAAAACTTGAATGCAATCTAATACTTCTTTTGTTACTTACAAATAGACAAAGCTCTAAAGCAACAAGATATTTATGCCTCTATGATACAACAGATGAAGGAACTTTGTCTTATGGACAGCTAGACCAATACTTTATCTATCATAAGTAAAATACGAGTAAAGGTCGGAATGAACCATTGGTCTTTGCCCAGTATTAATAATGATATTTCTATATTGATGAAAGCAGAAACCATTGTAGTAATACCTCACCCAGAGCTTGATGAGAAACCTGAAATCATCTTCTCCAAGGTCAATATTGTAGGCATTACAACATACGAGGAATAAGTAGAAGTCAAAAAATTCAAAATGCACCAATCAGATTGTATTTTGTTATTAATAAAGCTCACCTACAACCAATGACTACAATTTAAAGCAACTATAAATGAAGCATCACTGGAGCAGAAGGAAGTAATGAATCAACTGAGAAAATCATTAAAACCTTTTTGAGAGCATTTACTAATCTAAGCTTAACCTTCTATAATCCTTCAAGAGTCAAGAGCCTTACAAACCTTCCTTAACTTTCTTTGAAGGCTCTCAACTACCAATGGGAAGATCATTTACTTCTGCATTCAACTTTCAAAAAATTTCCCCTATGCTTATTGAGAAATTCTTGTGCTTAAACTTCTGGAATTCATTCCTTGTTCCTTGAGCTAGTATTTGTGACTAGACTTAAGAAGAGCTATGACTATCTAAGTGTAGACAAGTCTACAAGAGCTGTTTGTTTACAGCCCCTAGAGCTGAAATCTAGAAGAGTGTTCGGAGCACTATGTTTATGCCCCCTGGAGCTAGAATCTAGAAGAGTGTCAGGGATACTTGTTTACATCCCCTAGAGCTATAATCTAGAAGAGTGTCAAGGATACTATTGTATTTCTGATATTGGGAATACTGAAACCCAAGATACTAAGAGAAAAGTGATCTTGGAAGAGTGGAGTAGAGTGTTTACTCGAATCACTATAAAAAATCATTATATCTTATTTATTTTGTGTTTGAGTGATTGATTACTAGAGGAAAAGTAATCCTAAAGGGGTTGAGAAATAATTTTTAAGTACCCAATTCACCTCTCCCCTCTTGGGTTTTAGCCTAACCTACGAGACTAATAGAATCTACCCACGTGGGTTCAACTATGCTTTTTAGTAGGGAGTTTGCCTGCATAGAATGCTTTCCTATGGAGACTTTGCTTACGTAGAATGCTTTTCTATGAAGGACCTACATGCATGGTTTTAGCTGCTCTTTTTGGTGGGGATCTTGTCTGTGTAGGTTGCCTTCCAGTGCGTAGCTTGCCTACATGGTTTTGACGATGCTTTTTTGGTCAAGATTTTATCTACATAGGTTACAACTCCTTAATTCTGTCCTGAGTCTCAGATAACTCTTTTTCTAAAGCCATAATTGTACTCATAATATCCCCATAGGCTATGTAATGGTCAGTCAAAAGAAAATCTAAAGAAGCAGTTGCCTTCTTAGCATATTTTCCTTCTTTAATTGTTTCACCTTCTCCTCTTAAAAGTGAATCTGGTCACTTCCCTCATTTATTTCTTGCTCCATCTTTGTCCATATATTAATCTTATATATTGTTTGACCAACTAAATATGATAAATAGAGAATATGAAGGGTCACAGACAGTTACCAAAAGATGCATAAACTTTACAATCCAAATTTAAGTAATTGTCTTATTAGCAGCACAAACAAGAATTAGATCTTCATAACTTAAATACCCAAACAGGATACAATAGGATCATGCATTCTTACTTTAGGACATCAATAAATAAACCATGTTAAAAATCACATACCTGATATTTAAAACAATATAAGAATGATCTTATCAAACATAAGGCATAAATCACCAAACATAGAACTTTATAAAAGATAAAAAAAAACTTAGAAACTACTAATGTGAGTATAAAGAGTCACAATATTACATATAAAAGGTTCAGATTAGTAAAAGACACAAAAGAAAGTAGAAATATTTAGTCATCTCCTCTCTAACCCCTTCATGCAAGAAAAGAGAATGAAGAGAGCTTCTCCACTTCCCAAGCAACTAGTCAACACTTCCATTAATAATCCCAACCGTCTCTCCTGATAATAATGACCACTAGTCGTTAAAATAAAACAAGACGCACATAAATTTAAGAACCTAGCAATGAACTGATCATGCATCGTCACCGCATTTGCATGAAATCATTTTTTATCATATAAATATGATTTTGATGAATAATACATGCTTAATTGTTCAGTGTTTGATTATTGCTATTCATAATTATGCCTCTTGTAGTGATGAAAACTTATTATGTTTAATTGTCCAAATACTTAAAAGATGTTTAAATATTGCAACTATAATCAACATAAATTGGGTCATTACACATGTTGTTAAAGGGGTAGAGAAAATTTTATTGTAAATAACAGAAGAAATAAAACAATATTCCAGGGCTCAACAAAATAGGGGGAGAAAATATGATTATTAAGGGGAAGAGAAATGTGATCATATATTCTGAGCTAAAACTTTTTGGTTCTAATAAAAATGGGGAGAGAAAGGTGAAAGATTTGTGAGAGTGATAGTTAAAATTAGGAGAATGATAAAATGAATAAAAGGGTCAAATCCCATAGGATTATATAGGTTAGATATTCAAGGAAAGATTATAAGAAGCTTTTTAATTTTTTAATAACAAGTCCTCTAAGTTTTGTCATCATCAAAAAGGGGGAGATTGTCAGGATTACTATATATAATTTTGATGATAACAAAACTTGTACTAAGATAAGATATATGTGTGCTTAAATCTCTAACAATCATATGTATAATCATGATTTAATAAATGTTAATCAGTGTGAATACATAATCATGAATGTTTAATTATGCAATCATACATCTTTTAATTAATGGTGTGCCTAATAGTTATTCATTAGTGCTTTAATTTGTTAAATCATACTCAGCAATATATTAACTTAAGCTTTCACATTATATACCTAAATTAAGATGTATATTATCTTTGCTTTACAACATGTTAAAATCACGTGCGTAAAATACATTATGTTAATGAATCTGAAAGCTAACAACGTAGCAAGTGCAAAAAAGTTCTAAGTGTAAGATTATAATCATCTGCAACAAACTACTACAATTATCTGCTACACTCCAAAGGGGCCAAACTATTGAAGATCGTGGAAGAAGAAAAAGAAGAAGAAAGCAGAGGCTTTGAAGACAAGCAACAAGAAAGGTTGCATTGTCTAAGAGAAGACTTCCATAGATAAATACAATGGAAGAAAATAAGGCTTCAAAGATGTGCTACAATGAGCTTGCCTTATTTGTTAACCTCAAATAAAAAACTTCCATAAACAAATGCAAGACAAAAGCAATTGAACATGAAGCCATGGTTGAAGAACATAAAGTGGTTTGAGAAATTTAAACTTTCTACACTGACCAAAAAAAATTTGTCTGAGACAAAGAAAGAAGAAGAAGCTCCATCAAACACTCAGACAAGGGAAGAAAGAAGGAACTGCCACATAGACAATCATGCAAAAAGTGAAGAAAAATTTGTTTGATCAACAAAGTTAGAAGAATAGATTCATTTGAGGACAAAAAAGGTAAGATGAACAGACAAAGGAGTGCAACTTCAGCTAAGCCATGATAGACAAATCAAAGACAAAGAAAGAAAGAAGTTGAAGAAACAAACTCCTTCTAATGCTTGAAGAATGCAGAACAAATGAGTAACTCCACTTTGTCTATGGATCACATTTGTCTATTACTTACTATAGACAAAGCAACAAACAAAGTGGAAGACAAACTAGAAGCTACACAATGAGCATAGACGAAGCTACACAGATAAAGTAACTGCATAGACGAAGCTACATAGACATAGTAACTGCAATAGACAAAGGCATCTTTGTCTGCAACTTACTATAGACAAAGATATATGCGATGTACAAAGTAATTCATCTAAAAAAAAGTAAAGTAGAGTTTGTCTATCACTTACATCATACGAATACTACACTTTGTCTGTTCGAGAAAAACAAAGCATAATTCATCTATCACCTCCAACAGATAAATGTGGAACAAAAGAAGAACATCATGCTTCATCTATTCGTATAGACAAAGGAGAGTTTGTAAATCAACCAGCGTAACTTCTTTTGCACCATACATAGTTCATCTATTATTTGCAATAGACAAAGCACATGCATGAAGGATCAATTAATAAACAAATCTCCTGGAGGAATTAAAGCAAACAAAGTAGAGTCTGTCTATCAATTAATTCGACTTTGTCTGTGCCATACAAAGTTTTTATGATACTTACAAAAGATAAATCATTCTTATGAAGAATCAATAAATAAACAAATTAATAGGAGAATCCATCTGCAATTTATGATAGATAGATGCAGATAGAGAGACTATGATTTATCACAAGGAAAAATGATTCCTGTGACTTGCATCTAAATGGTATCTATAGCTATGCTTTTAGTATGTAGACTCATCTCAGTCACTATTTTAGACAATAAGTGATGCTACAAGCTTTCAAGCTGTGTCTAGTTAAAATGAGAAAAGACATTTTTAGCAACAACTTATTTTCCTCTTTGTAAAAGAATGATGATGCAGCAGCTCAAGACAAATCTGAAAAGGCCTGGACTTTAATGGTAGAAATCTCAATGGTCATATTCATTCATTGCTGCTCTCATTCCTGCATCCAATGGAAGCCATCTTCTCCAATGGTTAAAAAAATAAAGAAGCTATTTAAGGAGAAAATGTGGAACAATTCAAAGGAGGTGAAGGAATACTTTTAAAATGAGCTAAACCCTATGCAAATCCTTCCACCCATTGCCAAGAGCTTAAACCTTCATCTATCTTTCTTGATCTTAAACTGTACATCCTTATGGCCATTAGTTTACATTATGGGAAGATCTTTGTATTGGATAGAGTTGAAAAGAGATCAAATCTTCCCCTATGCTTCATTGTAACACTTTGTAAAAGTGTAATATTTTTCTGGTTAATATGAAAACTAAGGAGTTATTGGTGATCTCTAGAAAATCATCAAGTTTGCTAGTGATCTTAGAAACTAGTGAGTTTCCTAGTGAGTTTGTGAAAACCAGAAGAGTAATGGGAGGATTACGTTCATGGCCCCTAGAACTAAAATCTAGAAGAGTATTGAGAACACTTGTTTACGCCCCCTAGAGCTAGAATCTAGAAGAGTGCTAGGAGCACTTTTGCATTTCCATTATATGGGATATAATGGAACCCAAGGCACAATAAGTATGTGCTTTTGGAATATTGGATGTAGGGACGGAGTTCTCAAACCACTATAAAAGTTGTGTTGTTTGTGTATTGTTTACTTGATTATTTTATATTTCATGAACTTTACTATTTTTATTATCTATCTTATAATGCACCACATACAATTATGAAAAGAGGAAAATATTTCAATAGGGGTTAAGCAATGAATTTTTACATACCCAATTCACCTCTCTCCTCTCAGGTTAAGCCACACTATAGGACTCTACAAATATATCTACGGAGTCAACTTCACATAACAAATTCACTTGTATTGATGCATTGAATTGATTATATTATTATTCCTCATAGCCAATCAGATGCACTAAATTATCTACCACCCTTTTTCAAGTTTTATGATAGGTGTGCCTATGGATGTGATCTGCTATATCTCCATGCAGATCCACATTAGAAAACCCATTAGACCTAGGCATCCATGTGTGATCTATGCACTTGCAAGGTCATAGCTCACATGGATTACACATATACAATGACTATCTATAGTCATCATTGCATTATATGTTCTTCCATTCAAGAGTCTATTCTTAATTCATCTCTCCTGATCATGAATTAGGAATCTCAAATCATATACATGGTAGTTAAGCATATGCACACATTAAGCACAGAAAGAAAGAAATAATGAGGAAGAAGATAATCTAAATAAAAAATCAAACATCAATACAAGATTCCTTGTTAGGATTCATCTCACCCTAGATAAAAGAAATTGTGAATATCATAATTGAATTAAAATCAACTAAATGATTAATAAATATTGTCATGATTCCAATTTGAATGTTGGTTTCAAATACAACAGATGGACTAAATTGAAAGAAAAAGAATATGAAAATTATAGTAGCTCTTTCCCCTTTATGCTTTCTCCAAATCTCTTTGGACGTGCCCTTGCTAGCCCATTCTCTCTTGCCCAAAAGTCCCTTGTTTTTGTGTTAAAAACTCTTTAAATAACCCCATTTTAGGTTTTCTTATGCTTCCATATGTAATTATAGTGAATTTTGCACATTAAATATGTAAAATACTGAAAATATTAATTTTTTGCACTTAGAGCGACCAACTTGCAACATTCCAAACAGATTCTAGGCGCCATGGCACCCACTTGCTACCCACTTATGTGCACTATCACGCTAACTGCTAACCAAGAATAATATTTAGTATTTTGACCATAACTTTCTCATATGATGTTGAACTCATGTGATTCATGATTAATTCGAAAGATAATTTCAATAGCTACAACTTTAAAGTTGAATACTTTTTCCAAATCATCTTATATCTATGATAATATTGGACATAAGTGATGCCTTTGTCATATTCAGTGGGTCTAAAGTTTAAGACAATTGCAATATTTTAGCCATAACTTCTATGTTTGATCTCCAAGTCCTATGATTATTTATTTTTTGCACATATAATTTGAAGGGATGAAACTTCTATGTTGAACACTTTTGTTGAACCAGTCTCCATATGTGCCAAAAATGGACCTGAAGTGACACCTTTTTCATGATTAACTCCTTTTTGACATGTTTTGATGCTTGAAACAAAAAGTAACTTCATTAAGTGTAATATTTAATCAAATGTGATTATAATCTAATAAAATTATGTCAATTAAAGATCTACAATATATGAATTTAGGTATTTAAATATAGTAAAATATGAGCTAATCACCATTCCACCTCAAGGATTTGGCTTATTTCGCCTATGCAGTTTCAAGGGAATCTTTGGTTGTTAAAAATTTCCAATAGAAGGTCTCTAATAACCCAAAAAATGTCCCTTAGTGGTTATTAGCATGGGAAACATTTGATTTGATAGATGAGTAAGGTAATAAACACTGAAACTAATCGAGCTGGCTATGAGTAGCAATCTAGAGCATTGGTCTAAAATTTTTCAATTTTGACTTATGATTCAAAGTTTTTCAAATTAAAGTTTCCATTTGTTTCCCCATCTGGAAAGTCCATTGGAAATCATTTTCTACACCTTTCCATTTTTGGATTCATTTTTGAATTAAAGTTACACACAATAGCTTTCTTCTCCTTTATAAACCCATCTTCTTTGTCCATTTTTCTAAAACAAAGACAACTATCCAAGTTTCAGGAAGCTATGGTTCTGCACCCATTTAGAACTCAAAAAACTCTCTCCCTATTCGAAGGGAAGGAGGATGTTAGCATGAATGTATGATTTTGATGACAAACAAAACTTAATTAAAGATTATATACTAATGATTACTATTAAGCATTTAGCATGCAAAATCAAGTTACAAGCCTCACGAACAAAAGAACAGCAAGAAGATATTCTAAAGCGTCAATCTATCTGATTGAAAAGATAAACAGCTTGGGCAAGTACAGAAGCAAAAAGGGAAGTACCACTATAGTCAAAGCTTAAATGAATAGGAATCAACCATTATGATTCGTCTGTCAAAGTAAAGATTATGCAAAGCAATGAGTATACAACAGACTTCGTTTGTCATAAGTGAGCCACAATTGAATAGCTCTCCAAGACAATGATTCTCTATTAAAACATAGATAAATGCAAAATAGTGGAGTTTGTCTATGCCAGTACAACTTGTCTATTACTTATAATAGACAAATCAACAGATGAAGTGTTGGAAGGAAAATTCATCTGTGTTTCTACAATTCGTCTGTAACTTACAACAAACAATCCAACAAATGGAATGCTAGAAAGATAATTTGTCTATGCCTTTACAATTTGTTTGTTACTTACAATAGACAATCCAATAAATGAAGTATTCGAAAGATGATTTGTTTATGCCTTCATGATTCGTCTATTATTTGCAATGAATAATCCAATAGATGAATGTTGGAAAAACAATTCAATTTCGCTAATTGGATTCATCTGCTACTTTACCATGGAGAAACTAGAAGAAGAAGGAACTTTGTCTAATGGACAACTAGATAAATACTTTATCTGTCATAAGTGAAGAAGAGCAATGGACAAACCAACTTGTTAATCTTTATCCAACATTAATGAGGCTCTTCCCATATTGATGAAATAATCAACCATTGTAGCAACTATTCAACCAATAGATCTTAAGAATCAGGAAATCATCTTCTCCAAGGTTTGCATTATAGGCATTCCAATAGATGAGGATTAAAGCAGAATATAGAGAATTCAAATGTGTTAATCAGAATGGTCTTCTATCATTAATGGAGTTCAACAACTAATGGATGGAATTCAAAGTAGTTATAAATGAAGCATCATTGGATCAAGAAGAAAAGAAGAATAATCAAGAAAAATATTCAATCCCTTCTTGAGAGCATTTGCTAAACTAAGCCACAACCTTTTGCATCTTTCAAAAGTCATGGCCTTACATTCAAACCTTCCTCAACTTTCTTTGAAGGCTTCCTACTACCTTTTGGGATGATCATTTACTTCTACATTTAATCTTTAGAAATCTTCCCCTATGCTTATTGTAAAGTAACTATGCTGTAACTTTCAATATTCATTCATTTTAATTTTCTTGAGCTAGTGGTTGAGGCTAGAATCAAGAAGAGCTGTGATTGTTTGGATATAGATAAGAGCTATTTATTTATGCCCCTTAGAGATGAAATCTATAAGAGTGCTGGGAGCACTAGGATTATGCCCCCATAGAGCTAGAATCTAGAAGAGTGCTAGGAGCACTTATTAGTCCTAAAGATTAGGCTAAAACACAAGAGGGGAGGGGTTAATTAGGTACTTAAAATTTATTGCTTAACCCCTTTTAGGATTAATGGTCCCTCTAGTAATTAATCACTTAATCAATGAATGCTCAAATAAATAAGACACAATAATATTTATAGTGGTTCGAGTTAACACTCTACTCTACTCTTTTAACAACACCATTCTCTTAATGTCTCAAGTTTCACTATTCCCAACAGCAAAAATATGATAGTGCTTGCAACATTCTTTTAGATTCCAGCTCACGGGAGCATGAATATAGTGCTCCCAGAACTCTTTTAGATTCTAGCTCTAAGGAGTGTATTCATAGTGCTCCTAGCACTCTTTTAAATTTCAGTTCTAGGGGGCATGAATAAATGGCTCTTGTCTACACTCAAACAATCACAGCTCTTCTTGTGTCTAGTCTCAACCACTAGCTCAAGGAATTTATAAACAATGTATATTAGAAGTTGAAGCACAGGTATTTCTCAGTAAGCATAGGGGAAGGTTTCTGGAAATTGAATGCAGAAATGATCTTCCCAAAAGGTGGTTATGAGCCTTCAAAGAAAGTTGAGGAAGGTTTGAATGCAAGGCTCTTATCTCTTAAAGAATAGTAGAAGGTTTAGCTCAAAATAGTAAATCCTCTCGAGAGGATTTTTGAATGATTTTTTTGATACTTGGTTCCCTTCCTCCTACTCTAATGATGCTTTATTTATACCTACTTTGAATTCTAGTCATTGGTGGTAGGTGAGCTTCATTAATGATACAAAACCATTTTAATTAGCATATTTTTAATTCTCTGATTTCTGCTTAATCCTCACATGTTGAAATGCCCGCAGTGCCGACCTTGGAGAAGATGATTTTTAGTTTCTTAATAAGCTTTAGTTGAGGTATTACTACAATGACTGACTCTTTTATGGAAAGGGAGTTATTAATGCTAAGTGAACAATAACAATTTAGCTTTACCATTGCTCATCTTTTACTTATAAGAGATGAAGTATCTGTCTAGCTATTCAGCAGACAAAGTTCTTGTTTGTCTTTTGTAAGTAGCAGATGAATTGTGGAGATGTTATTTCATCACTCTGTCTTATGGGTTGTCTACTATAAGTAACAAATAGATGCAGATGAATTATCCTCTCCAATGCTTTGTTTTGTGCTTGTCTATTGAACTATAGAACACGGATGACTTATTTCTTTAGTGTTTCGTCTATTGAGTTGTCTATTGATAGTAACAAGCAGAATATTAGAGTGCAGATGGATTTTCTTTGTTACTTCATTTG
This sequence comes from Pouteria campechiana, assembly GCA_036873735.1. NCBI lineage: Eukaryota > Viridiplantae > Streptophyta > Magnoliopsida > Ericales > Sapotaceae > Pouteria > Pouteria campechiana. The sequence continues at coordinate 1,585 of JAYJMB010073835.1, read as the reverse complement.
ATGGGTTGTCTATTATAAGTCACAGACTAAGCATTGAGGTGCAGGAAAATTTTCTTCATGTCTTCATCTGTTGGGTTGTCTGTTGTAGAAAATAAATAAGCTTAGTTGAACAAACAAATGCCATTGCTCCATCAGATGAACTTTTCATTCTGCCATATGACCTTCACTTGTTTATAATAGAATATCATTGTCTCACTTATGATAGATGAAATCTTTGCTCTGCCATACGACCTTTCATTACTCTACTGAAAAATCTTCACTTCTCTGCCTTTTGTTTGTTCTCAATAGATGACCATTAGCATAACTGTGGCTTGCTTATGAAAGATGAAGTCTATTGTATGCATACTACTTTGTATCCATTAGATATATTCTTCCACTTTGACAGACAAATGGAAATAACTAAATAATTTCATTCATGCTTTATCTATAACAACACTTCATTTTTTGCTTATTTACTTGCCCAATCCTTAACAAATCGGAATATGTTTTCTATGCTCATTTTTTGTAAGACTTGCAACTTGATTCTATATACTAAAATCTTGGCAACAACCATTAGTATATAATCTTTAATCAAGTTTTATTTATCATTAAAACCATGTATTGATACCGACAGCACTATATTTATGCCCCTCGAGTTGTAATCTAGAAGAGTGCTGAGAGCACTGTCATTATGCCCCTTAGAGCTAGAATCTAGAAAAGTGCAGGGTGCACTGATTGCATTTCTGCTATTGGAGATATTGGAACCTAAGACATTAAGAGAAGAGTGCTTTTGGAAGAGTGGAGTAGAGAGTTTACTTGAACCACTATAAAAATCCCTGTGTCATATTTATTTATGCATTGATTGAGTAATTGGATTGATTGCTAGGGGGATGTTTGATCCTAAATGGATTTAGCAAAATTTTAAGTACCCAATTCATCCCTCCCCTCTTGGGTATTTGCCTAAGCTTTGGGACCAACAAGTGGTATTAGAGTGAATCACATAAAAACTTGTAGTGATCCAATGGCAAACCCATCATCCTTCTCAGAAATATTCGTTGAGGGGCAATCGTCTACCCGACCACCCCTATTTGATAAAACCAACTTGACTTACTAGAAGTTGAGGATGAAGCAATTCATTATAGCCAATGATACTAAATCTTGGAAAGCCATTGAAATAGGAATCGCTCTTCCTACCATTGAAATAAATACATGAACTAAAGAGAAGGCCGTCTTAGTTCAAAATAATACAAAGGCTATGAACTCTTTATTCTATAGATTATCTTCAACTGAATTTGATAGAGTATCCACTTGTACTACTACAAAAAGTATTTGGGACAAATTAGTGTTTATATATGAAAGATCCTCATAGGTCAAAGGAACCAGAAGGAATATATTTATAGGGAAACTAGAAAATAATAACATGAAAGAAGGAGAGAGCATATTAGAAATGTATGCTCATTTTTTAAAAATTACTAAAATTTTGAAAGGTTAGGAAAAGGAAGTCAAAAATTCTGAACAGGTAATGAAGATACTGATGGTTCAAATTTAATACCTCGCAAGTGCACGGTCGATGTGTAGTCTAGTGTGCTTATGCAAGGGTCGATCC
>JAYJMB010073824.1:0-23389 GCA_036873735.1 Pouteria campechiana | reverse complement strand
ATGTGGCTTGAACCTTGTCACTAAGGCTAAAGTAACCATAGTCCATTATATGACCTTTGTATGTAAATTTTTATAATACTGCGTATTTTGCATTTTTTGGTATGTGTATCTTCATAATGTTAATTTAGAACTTTATTTATTAAATTTGTTATTGTGGTTTCGTAAATTCAATTAAGTGTGTCTAGATGAATAGTGCATTTGAAATACACAACTTTTATACTCTTTTTTCTTTGATATGACACCTTAATTGACTAAATTCAAATGGAGACAGTTATACAAAGAATGAGATGGACAAAGCAAAATAAAGGGGTAAGGGAACAAACCAGCCAATAGCAAGTGGAGTAGCAGACATCAAGCTGGCTGATCCACCACCTAACTCGGAACCAAATGATGTGTGCCCCATGAATCTTGCCAAAGCATACAGCTAAGCAGAAAAGAAGCCAGGACAGAAGGGTGAGGACAGTGGCCTCGAGGAAAATGGCCTCAGACTACGTGAATTTTCTGATTGACTCAAAGGAGAAGATGGTTTGGGGGAACACAGGGCCATAGGTGACGCCATAACTGACTTCCCACTCGTTGAGGCTAGCTGTGAAGAGGGTGCAGTCAATGTGGGCGGGGCTCATGAAGTAGCCGGGATTGTAGGGGCAAACACTAGAATTGAAGAGGAAGGAATTCTTTGGGTACAGAGTCATTCTAGATGAACGACAGCTAGCTATTTAGCCGCGATGGGTGCTGCGGCGAATTGAATGATGGTGACTGAAATGGGTGGAGTGGGTTGGAAGGAAGGAAAGAAAACTTCGCTTACTGGAGGGGAAAGGCGAGCGTGCTGGAATAAAGGGTATATTGTGATATTCAGAGCAGCAGTTAAGATGCGTCGGAGGAAAACCTCTAAATCTGAGCTTCCGCTGAAATGCCATAAATAAGCTTTAGCGGCGATGAAACCGCACTTCGGTATTTTGGCCAAACGGTGCTATTTTATTTCAAAAGCGCAGTTGCTAGTTTAAAAGTACTTCTGCTCCTCTGAAACGTAGGGCCAAACAGGCACTTAGTGTTTGGCTAGAATGTATCACGCTTTTGGAAACCGTAAAAGTTGATTTTTAGCATTTACATGGAAGCTCCGATTCAGAGCTTTTTTCTCACCATTGGAAATAGGCTCTTTATTAAACGAGCTTAATAAATAGCTTAAATTTCACCGTCAAGCCAAACAGACCATAACTGTTGGGCATAAAACCATCAAATATTCAACAGCCCTTGCACCCAAAGATATGCATATTCACTAGAGCAATAAAGCTTGCGAAAAATTTATTTTTGGCCACCACAATAATACCCAAGGGCTAATTTATCAATTACAGATGGCAGGACTCATTGCTAGAAAGGGCATGCCAACAGACCAAAGCTAGAAGCAAATCAACCAATACCCAAGTGTGAAAGGGCATGCCAACAAACCAAAGCTAGAAACAGATCAACCAATACCCAAGTGTGAAAGGGCATGCCAACAAACCAAAGCTAGAAACAGATCAACCAATACCCAAGTGTGAAGCAAAACAAAAAATGTATTAAGTCAAAGGACTGGCAACTGTGTTTCAAGTGTAAGAAAATATAATGAATAAAAATATCAAGAGGGAACTGAAATAGCACCTATGAACTGTATCCTGAGTACTGACAGAAGAAAAGATTCATGGAACTAAAAGTTGATCACCCGATCCCAATTCAATTCACAAAATTTTCTGATCAAGCATTCAAATGGCCAAACCTATAACTAGGATGCCAACAAACAATATTCTTTAACTGATTTTTTAAAGGTTGATATTCTCTAACTGTTCCATCAGTATTTTTTTGATTTATTCTTACCAGTGCGGTACAGGCCAGAAATAAATAGTGCTAATGTTTAAAAACTGGATTAACATAAGTCCTGCCCACATATATGGCCCACTGACTGAAATATGCAGCTAAAGATGCACCTCATCTCTTTTTGTGGCCCCAACCCACTTCCTGGCTTTCTAGCTTTGGAAGGGTTCAAACATTTACAACTCCATATATGCATTAGCTGTTTACCAATCTAGTAATGCAACTGAAGTTGGTTTAAACTTTACAGCTTTTATAAGATGCACCTCTGCATTGTAAGAAGTTGCCAACCGCATAAGGTCCTCTTACAGTTTAAAAATGCATTCCTTAAACTCCCCACAAACAATCCCAAACAAAGAGGAAATTCTTCCAAACTAACTCATCAACATGCAAAGACCAATGAACACCAGATTCACACAATCGCAGAAGTTGAATGCCTAAATCCTCCATTCGATGCTATCTCCCACATGAATTAAGTTTCCAAAGATCCACATTATCTAATTCCGCTTTCTTAGGCATCGAATGATAACATCAACTTCTGGTGCTCAATAACACACATGCACAGCCCAACTATTTGGTGATCTAGATAGTTCAACTCAACCTGACAAAAGCAGCCACTGACTTGCGTTGAGCCTCAAAACTTTTCGGTGGATGTGGATTATCAAAATTTCCATTTTCGAGGATGCTTAACTTAGTTAAACGCACCTTGTCCAAATTGTGTAGGAATTAGCAAGTCCAAAACAATCCCCTACCAGATGGGACTGAGAACAAAAGGCTACTACTGGGGTTCAGCTGATACTATTAACCTGATTCACTGGCATCCACCCATTCAAGCATGGAACACAATGCAATGGTCTAACTGTTATGCAATTGGCAGCAAATGCTGGCACACCCACATTTGACACAAGACATCACATAATCATTCAACCTCTGAGCAATGCCTGTCGAGGTGGATTCCTATTGGTTATTTCAGATCAACTTCAAGCTACAGTTTCCTCATGGTGCAATTTCTAAGACTCTTTTTCTTAGTTTCAATCATGTCAGGTTCCATTCGAGTTCTACAACTCATTCTATTACCCGAAATGACCAACACACCAACCTGTAACAGGGAGTTGTGAATCATGGATACAGAAGTTTCTCATCTCCTATTTTGAGCTAGTTTCCTAGAAAAGAAAGCTCAAACAGCCAAGATCCAAAGGGCAGTAATTCCCTAAATCCTAGGATTTTGCAACAGCTTTCTCCAAAAAATCAATTCCACTAGACAGATGATCCACATCACTTCTAATAATGAAATACAAATGGATGATCCAAGAGGAGCGAATATTAAAAGATACACAATTCCAGCCATTTGAAGATTAGTCTCGCCAAATACACAGCCCCTATGACATGCAGCAACTACCCATTCCAAACACACTCCGCTTAAAAAAGCATACTATAAACAACAATACCTGCTATCCCAAGCATAAATACCCCCATTTCTCAACCAAATCATTCTACACAACAACATCAATCAGTACAGCCAGATGCATGCAAACTTAAAGAATCCATAAAACTTCAAATTGGGAGAAAAAATGAGAGAGAGAGAGAAAGGGATCTACCGCTTGGAGAAAGCGCTGTCGGAAGTGACAGTGATCTTGTTCTTATCGCGGGCGATGGTGATGGTATCGCCAAGCGCGCCGGCCTTGCCGCCAACCTTGATTCTCTCCTGCAAGAACTTCTCGAGAGATGCGATGTCCATGATCTTGTCCTCCACAGGCTTGGCGCAATCGATCGTGAAGGTCGCGCCCTTCTTCTTCCCCTTGGGGCCCGCTGCGCTTCCACGACTCATTTTCTCAGCTCTCCTTTTTCTCCTGCAATTTACAGACAGATGTGGATCAGAGCCTGGTGCTATATTCGCTAACGTGCAATGTTGATGCCGAACTCTGCCGCGCACCTGTGCAAGATGAGTTTAGGAGGTGAGCTAGGGTTAGGGTTTTAAATGGGGTTGGGTTTTTGTAGAGGGTTTGTTTCGTGGTACGCGAGACTACTTATTTCGATGTGCGTCATCGTAATGTGGGCCCACTAGAAACTCGTTTCTGGGTCCATTGTGGTCACGCCGAATTTATGGTAGGATGAATCACATCACCCCAATCGGAAGATCTGGACCGCTCATTTTCTTCTTCCCAACACAGATGGGCGCGTCGAGAGAAAAGGAGGATTACCAGTTTAGATCATCCACTGGACTACTAACACAGCAACTCGAAGCAGGAGCATTTGCTGCATTTCGGGGTCTTCGTGCAACCGGTGCACCTGTTTGAGAAGAGATGGTTAGCGTGTCCGAAGACGACTGCCCGTGCTCTTCCCTGGCCGTCGATTCCTTCCTTCGTCTTGGATGGGTAACCGTCTCTCTCTCTCTCTCTCTCTCTCTCTCTCTCTCTCTCTCTCTCTCTCTCTCTCTCTCTCTCTCTCTCTCTCTCTCTTCCTTCCTCTGTATGCCTTTTCAACCGCCATGATTTTTCTGGTGAGCGATGATGTAGAAAACTAATGGACGGTGAGATGTGAGGTGACGGCAACCTCGGCAGTAGGGCCCACAAATGCATGCAGCCGCTCTATGCGCAGGGGCGGAAGGAAAGCGAGCCGAATGCATGTTTAGAGGCAGAAATCTATTGATAAAGACTGCAAATGGGAATATGGATTTCTGTCAATTTTTTGGATGAGTGCGTAACTGCATATGGACTTCGCATATTGGCGTTTTATGCAGTTTGGGTTTGGAAAATCTATATTCGGTGGAAAATTAATCATACTTCGCATAGTTATGGCAAATGATTCGTGCTCGAAATTGTTTGAGATGCGAAATGGCAATTGGCTCCTGTTTGTCACCAAACAATTTGTAGAAGTTTCTACAACAAAGTGATAAAACATGAAATAGATAAATGAGGGATGCATCATGATGGGCTCAACACAACTTTGGTTAAAATGTTCAAATCATATGAGTTAATATATGTGTTGAATAGATAGAGCAGACAAATCATGGATGTGCTGTGATGGTCCCCGCTACTTGGGTTAATGTGTTTGATTCACATACTTGTATACATGCATGTGTTGATGATTATGATTTTGATGAGATGCATTAACCCACCTATGTACATCCACCTTAACATGGACTGTTTCTTCGATTGAACTTAGTTGTCATGACAGAGTTGAGCTTTAGTAGCGGATGGTTGATTTTTAATTCATCAGCTGCATGATACATTCTGAGGATTTTTCTACATGAGTTGGAAAGAACAAAAACATTCCCTAGTGTTTGGTTTAACAGTGTCCACTGAGTTTTTCCCCTCTTTCTTTTTCTTAATTCTCAGCTCATTTGATGTAACATGAAATTTCATTATTGGATGTAACAGTTGAGCAATGAAATCATTTTTGGTTTTCAGGCAGGTTCAGCTTGGGGATTCTTTATTGGCAAATATGAAGCTGATAAAAAAGGTAGAGAGAGAGAGAGAGCAAAGAAAAAGAAAGTGTTTTAGATCCTGCTTTCTTTCTTTTTTTTGAAGTGCAATGAATCATAAAAAATGGAATTTATATGTCTGTATGACTTTATCAGGCAAAACAACATACATTTTAGGACTTCTATGAAGTTCCATATATTCAGATTCGTTACTGTTTCTCTCTGCGGGGCCCTCACCAAGTGTTCACTATGTGTACCACAGTTTGGACAAGTGATTGTCTTTTAAAGTCCTTTTTGCACATATCTGACACTCACTTGATGGGTCATGTTTCTGTCACTGGACTGGGAACACAATGGGGCTTGGCTGATGAGCGACTGGAATTTTGCAAAAAACACCATGTTTCACTCCAGCTTTCATGACCTCAGCAAAAAGGAATCAGCCAGGTCAGCTTATGAAGCCAATGACTGTTTTGGAAGTGAAGCAAACTGGTCCAGCGCATAGCTATGTGAGACTAATGGAAGGGGAAATTACAAAGAGCACATTTGTGTTTATTGAATCTCATAATCACTTCAAAATCTTCTTCCTAAACATTCTATTTTAGTAGTGGGAATTCAGGCCTTAACTGACCACACTTTGTTCTGTTGTATTTAGGCCTCAAAGGCACTGCTCGAGCTTCTTTTGTGGTAAGAAAACTTCTCAATACCATTTCCTTTTGGCCTATGATATATTCATTGCTATGCTAATCATGCTAAATTAATTTGAAAAATTATTTCTTGCAGGGATTACATAAGTTTTCATTTATCTGATAGCTGCACTATTGTATCTGACATTCTCAGGTCAAGTCAGTTGGCAGATATGGGACCTATTGTGGTGCGTTGACCAATTCACTTCTCACTATAGTTGTAGATAGGCCACCTATAATAATATTTTCCCTCGCCTTGAGTTCTTTGAGGTTTTAAACATCCTCTGCACCGCAAATATTTTTAATATGCAGCTTATTATAGACTGAACAAAAGAGGAAGCTGCCAGTTAATTACACTGCACAAAGACTTGAGAGTAAACTTTCCTGGGGCATGAAGTCATAATCGTATTAAGATGTAATGTAAAGGCTTGTTTTTATAGAGGAGATTGTAGGATTCGATGATATCGAGATTTAGCAAAGTTGATTCTAGTTTTGTGGATAATAGGAAACAACATATGATTGTTAGATTTTTATAATTATATATATGATCCCCATGCCTAAGAATCAATGAATATGCTCTCATGTAATGGCTGAGGTTGAGGATAAAGCCCCATGATTAGACTCTATTTGAGAATATTATGATGTGAATCACAGAAAAGGGCTTTTCATTTAAAGTTTAAATGATCATACCCATCATCCTTGATACAAATGGGACCTGATGTTAGATTAACTATCACGTGTTATAAAAGATAATGAGGCAAAGTCATAACAGATGTGAAAAGTATGCTCAACATACATCACAAATATCTGTCCTTTCATCCTGCCAACTGATGGTCAGGCATGCTTGAAAGATTGAATCTTAGAGCACTTATGCTCATATCTTGAGTTATATAGTTCACATATTCTGTTCAAACTTCAAGTTGATTATATAGTTCATAGATTCTGTTCAATCTTCAAGGTGATATGGTTCATAGATTCTGTTCCACCTTCAAGGTGATGATATGGGTTTCTTTGACTCTGTTTTTGAGGAATTTTTTCTGGACTGTTTACTGCCACACGCTGTGGAATTCGGCAGTATCGGAGTGCAAATGATTGGGTTAGTACTTCTATCGTTTATCCTTTATACAAAATGTAATTTTCTCACACTATTTTTAGTGCTTTACTGAAGCCAAACATTACTTTATAATAAACTTAAAAGTTTTGTTTGCCTCTGTTTAGAAGTTATACAAGACTGTAAGCAATATTATCAGAAATATTCTTTTACTTGTGGTATCTAACAGGGGTTGTTTATAGGCCTTTTTTCTTAGGAAGCCCGGAATGGTTGCAAGTGTAGATGAAATTTGCCTTTTTTCATGGGAGCCCAGAATGAATGGTGACAGATGTTGATAAGATGACTCTCAATTTAAGAAAATCTTGTCCATTCGAACATTGGATGGCTGGGATCTTCTTGGGATAATGTTGAATAAGTAATTGTGAAACCATCTCATTAAATACCAAAAAGTATGGGATATCAGTGGATTGAATGGATTTCACAATTACTTCCCATTTTGTAGACCTAACATTGTGTCTTTATAGTGAACTGAGTTTGGTAGTTCATATGAGAATCACAGTGGTGAAAGTTTTCATTCCAGTGGCCTCCGTTTATGCTTGGATTTTAGAAGCTCATGCCACTGATGGAGGTAGAGCATGTCCATAAATATCAGTAAGCAAAGAAGAAACAGGCCTGATTTTCTCCATTCAGGTTACCATCATTTCTGTATCTTATTGAAATTTAAGTAAACAAGACTCATCTGATCCAAACCATGACTACAATAGATTCAAAAACACCTCAATATAGTGTCTCCAATATTTCACGACTCAGAAGGGCTGAAGTTAATCATGAAACTTTTTAGCTCAAAGTTTCTAGACCTTAGTTGCAAGAATTTTTGACATGGCAGGATTTTCATTTGGGAAGTCATTGTGCCATTCTTTCATTCTATTCTCAGGTCTCTGAGATTTCAAAAACACCAATTGAGTTTTGTCCACATTTTTTTTCTGTTTCTCAACTTTTTAATTTGGAAGATAATTTTTGCAGGTAAATCCTTGTATGGCTGGTGCTGTTACTGGTGCTGCTTTGGCTTTGAGGACCCGGAGTTGCCAGCAAATGCTTAGCACAGCAGCCATGGTAGCTGCCATTGCTACGGCAGCTGACTACTACGCAGCAATCTGACCATGCAAGGTTTCAGTTCGTGACTCAAGCCTGAAATCTCTTGGTAGTTGTATCGCCCAGCAGATTTACATTGTTTGGTTGGATGAGATACTGCAGCCAAATTCTTGTCTTCTAACCGTGAAAGCTGTTAATAGTTCAAAGGAACTGGTCCATTCTTTGTATTCCTTTTGCACCAAAGAACATAGACCTTGAAAAAGAAGAAAAAAACTGGTGACTGGTGTTTCAATGATTTGATGTTCTAGTTGTAAATGAACCAGTGGTGCAGCTGAGACCGCACAGAACTTGGAATGGAAATCTGTTCTCTAATTACGCCGCATTGACACTGGACTTGAAAACTGAGATGTTGTGCTGAAACACAATGCCTCTGCAACTGAATTGAACAAGGCATATATGTGCAAGTGATCTGTACAGCACCCAAGTGCCGAGTTGTATTTGATTTCTGCCCATATATTTCCCTGAACAGTCTCGAACTTCGTGGTGCTATGGAAGTTCAGACCTAGCGTGAAAAAGCCGAAATGTCTATATAAACCGTACCTAAAAAGGCCGTAATGCCATAGTTGAAACCTTGGCTATCAGGAGAAACTGGTACACAAGGAAACAGTTTTGGGTGCGTACGGTATTGCTGAATTGTGGAAAGGCAGCTCGGCCTGGAAACCGTCAATAACTTTAGGTATGGACTTGCAAGTATAAAAGCGGTTAAGCCTACCATTACAAGAACCGTCTAACGAAGCTCATGAGCTGTCTACTGCCCATGCAGCCATCTCTGCAAATATTAGATTCAATTAAAGCTTATTGATTAATTGCTGATGAGCAGCAGAAACCAAATAGAAACTTCTTGATGCAACTGGATTAAATAGCAACAATGCTAAAATTATACACATGATAGAACTGTCGTCGCTAGGATCTTGGAGAGGGGGTGGGATTTTTTGGAAGATTCTACTTCAATAGGATTAATGTAGAGTGGATGATGGACCTGTAGCCTATTTGCCTGTCAGCATTTTTTTTAATAAATTAAGCTATAAACACCAAAAAGAAGCTGAATCAAACGAAACCAAAAACCATTCTTATTGAACAATAAGCATATTTTTTTTCCGTATAGAGCAGGGTTTCAATGGTTGAAACCAAGGCTTATATTTAATGAGCATCATGTCCTACAAATATTTAATAACTAAGGATTTTATTTTATTTTTATGCAAATATCCGGGCATTAGTATTTCAAAGAAAAGGAATCCAAACCTCAGGAATCCATGAATCAAAATGACACAAACAAAATAGAACAACAAATGTAAGTATTCCTCAAATTTTTTCTTCTCCACCTCACAAAAATGGTTCCTATAAGTGCTCTCCCTTCCCACATTCTCTCTCTCAAAGTGTGTTAAAGGTTCTGATTCTCAACTTTGTTTCTTACAGTCACTCAGATGGGGCATGGTGGGACGTCGAGTGTACCTCCAGCTTGAATCTGGCCCCACCCAATAAGCCGCCAGTGCTTCTCAACCCGCCGACTGAGGGCAACCTTCTCCCCTCTACTTGTACAAACAGGGGAGGTGAGTTGCAGCTTGGCAAGATCATTCCTTACAGCAATCACTCGAGCCCCAGTTGACATGGATCCAATGTTTAGCATCAAGATTTCACCCTTCGTTAACTTCGAGACTTTTCCCTGTTTTTCTGTTCCCTTTGTCCTAACTCCAAGAAGGCGCCGAAGCAAAAAGAAATTCACCTGAGAAAAAATGGAATATGATAAATGAATTTTATTCCATTTATAGCACAGAAGTGCATATTCAATGATCGATTATATGAAATATGCACAGCTTTTTTCCACAAGGCACATGTCATGTGGCCCACCGTAACCTAAATCATTAATAAGGTGCCCCAATATGGACATGAGATAACGCTAATAATCTTCTTGTTAGTTGATCCTGTCTGATTGGACTTCATTAAACTATAAATGTCCATGATGGTATGCCCCCATCCAAGTGAAAAGTCCACTCCATGTTGGTTTAAATAACTGAAAGGCATGTTCTATTAGTACTGTTTCAAAGTAATGAAACAAATAACTGATTGATTGAGAATGCCTTAAAATATATAGTAAAAGCACATGGCCAGGATACCTCAAGCTCCACATAGACATCTGGAAGTGATCCAACCTCCCCAAGGACCTGACCCACTAACCTATCAGCACGCGTCAATGTGGGATCCATTGTGGTACCAACTCCAATAAGACCACCAGGAACAGCAAATTGGAGCTCATTTTGCTCAGCAAACAGTGACACGATTCTTGAATATATTGGGGTGCACTTGGTATTACCACTTTCATCTTTAACAACAATGCCCGGGCGCACTTCAATGAATTGATTTACCTTCAAGACTCCCTGCATCAACATCATTGTCAAAACAATGCAAAGGGTAGCAGAAGAAATGAAAAAACATTTATCAATACCGAATGCATGCACAACCTTACAACAAACAGCAACAAATGCATGCACATTTTACAAGATACATGAGGTATGATGATTCTGTGATAAAAATTTCATGCTTGTATAGCGCCATAGGCATAATAGACATATAAAGCTGTAATATGGAATTTCATGAGATTGATAAATTTATGCAGGCCTCCCTCAAAAATAGTCTTTTTCGACCGACAAGAATCTGGGAACACACATGCGCATAGCAGTGCGCATGTACGTCGATCTTGAATGAGAATTGTTGCCACAGCATGACTAGGACACCCTAAAATTAATTTTGTTGGATCGTACCACATCCTGATTAATTGACATTTTTTTGCGTTGTTGAACTGATATTTAAGTTACGCAGTCCATAAAGGTGATATATGAGAGATTGAGATGCATGTATATTACTTGTACATTAGCCATGTGGCCTGCATGTGGGTTATTGCAATAGCAATTTGAAAAAAGAAAAAAAAAATCCAACTAGGGAAATATAAAATGCATTGGATAAGACCTTTGCAGTGCTAATACAGTACTCTCAGCAGAAGCAGAAACAAGGCTCAATGGTCGCAGGAACTTTACCTAATCAAACATGTCTCAGATGCAAGAGGTAAGTAACATACCCTGAGGATGCTTCCGCCAGCAACACCACCCTTAATATCATCTACCTCAGACCCAGGCTTATTCACATCAAATGACCGGATGACTATCATATTTGGTGGTGAAACAAAGTTCCTCTCTGGGATGGGGATTTTGTTAACAAGATATTCACAGACAACATCAATGTTGTATTTCAGCTGTGCAGAAATTGGCACCACTGGTGCTCCATCAGCAATTGTTCCCTGCATATATGAACTCGAAGATGTGAGGCAAGTCATTATGATACATTTGTTTAGAAGGCTCTCCAAGGATCACATTCAGCTAAGATGATAGTGCATATGTGCAGCATCCGATCCAACTAAACAAATCAGTTTCAGATGCTGATACAGATGTATTATATGATCCAAGAGCAAGTATAGCAGTTTCTCTATGGCATTTTCGTTTCAAACATGAATTGGGACGAGGGTTCAAGTTTGTGTCCAAAACGGTTCTCAAATGACCTTAATCCATGTCAAGATCTGGAGTCAGATGCTTAGTATGAAATAACCTTCTTTAGTTAATTAAATAATAAATGTCGTTGATGAATATATTCACCAAAGTCAGGTATCAAATTAAAACTCATTTATAAAATTTATCAAAATGGGATCTAATAAGCAAGTAGGCTGGAAACATAGATGTGAGTCAAACTAGATCAGATACCATGGGCTTCCATGGATGCAGTAACTCACCCATTGACAGCTACAATGCTAGGAGTCAAACCATACACCAAATTTACTCTAATGCTCCTGTCTATGCACAAAGGCATACAAGAATGTGAAAACCATTCATCAGCTGTGTTGTAGCTAAACACTTTGCCTCAAATGATCCCATCTTCTGTCTGGACCTTTAGTTGGATTTCACCATTTTGTTTGTTAGATGTCCTTCAGACAGCAGTTAGAAGGTTTGCCTAGTACAATCCTTGGACATGACCGCCCAAATGATTAATACATATTTCATACAAACACAGCATATTTATGTATGGTCCTAGCTTTGACAATTCAGTCTACCATTAGATCCTCTCCTTTTTAGGGATTATCTGCCTTAAAAGTAGATGAATAAATTTCGGGATACCTGAATAAATTTCGGGATACCTGAATAAATTTTTGTATTGCTTCGTGCTGGTTTATAGCTGCACTTTCTTGGATGAGATCAATTTTATTTTGTAAGATGATAATGTGCTGCAGACGCATAATTTCAACGGCAGCCAGATGCTCGGATGTCTGAGGTTGTGGGCAACTTTCATTGCTAGCTATCAAAAGCAATGCTCCATCCATGATTGCTGCTCCATTGAGCATAGTAGCCATAAGAATATCATGACCCTATCAAGAAAGAAAAGTAATAAGAAGATAAGGATATGCAAACAAGTAAAAAAATAAAATTCAGGTCTACAAAAATAATTAAGGGGAAAAAATGCACATGCAGAACATTTTGGAATAGATATCAAGACTCCTAAGCCTTAACCACTATATATCATCTGATGCTAGGTAAATATCAAAGGGACCATCCCATACTTATGGGTATGAAGCTAACCTGTCGAGGGCATCATCATGATTGGATTGCAAGTAACATGAATGCCCCCCTGGGGCATATAAAAAAGTGAGTGCTTTCCTAAGAACATGATTAACACCCTCCATCTAATTTAAACAAATCATTAGAACACATTAACAAGTATTTTATATGGCTAGTTGACCCATTAGGCCAATTGTAACTTGTCCATGCAGTCTGATATATTGTTAAGTGTTTAGCTTCCTGTCATGCAACCAACAAAGATGAACATACAGATAGTAGTCCATGTGCACTATAATAGTTGGTTAGATCTGATCAAGCTCTCTCTCTCTCTCTCTCTCTCTCTCTCTCTCTCTCTCTCTGTGACACACTTGCAAGGAGAAAAAAATTACTCACTACACTTCCAAGATTACAGGGTCACAGTAATAAACAAACATTTTTCCCAGAAAATGCAATCTAGGCTAATCCAAAGATCTGAATCTGAAAATCCAGTTCAATAAACAAAGGGAAGAGTAAAGAGATTAATTATCTCACAGGGCAATCAACAAAAGAAACATGTCTCAATAGTTTCATTCTACAATTCTCAAATCCTGAAACATCACACAATGGACTATCTTCCTTTCCACTCCCATAGGCCCTGCAAACATAGTAAGATCAGTTACTCAATAGAAGTGATATAAATGATGAACAAAAAGAACAGTACATCCTAAGGACAAAAACATACTTGTAGCACATTGGGCGAGGGCATCTTTCATCTTCACATTTGTATATTTTGGCATTAGCATATCCCAACTTAATAGTAATATTACGCTCCAGCTCATTCTTGAAACGAACTGTCTGCACACAAGACAACACAACTCAAACTTGATAAATGACAATTGGCAAATAAATATACTCACCTCACACCAATGAATTTGTAGTGTTATCTGGAAAACATGAATTTATGGATGCTTTTGAAGATGATAAACAAGCAACCAGTATAAATAGAGTTCAAAGGGCCCTTTCTTCGGTATGGAATTAGCCTTGGGGCCCTGAAAAAATTAGATCTAGAGAGCAAGAATGAAACCTAACATAACTAAATATGAACACGAAATACCAAGACAATAGTGCTTCACTGAACACGAAGCTTTCTCACTGCATGAATGGATTTAATTTTTAGAAAAAAAAAAAAAAAAAAAAAAAAAAAAAACAGTAATCCCACATTTCTGAATGGGGAACACTAATCAAAGTCCACCAGAAGAAGAAGACGAAGATTGGCAATGAACTCATTAAAAAAAAAAAAAAAAGGTTCTGGGGAAAACATCTAGAGTTAAGGCCCGGAATTTGAACAGAACCTAGAGGCCAAAACCTGGTTACCATGTCAACCTTCTTATAATCCAGACCATTGTTGAATGAATTGGATGATGAGATGAAATAATAACTTTTTCCTAAATATACAAATTCAACTGGTCCATATCATTTTTGAAGGAACAGGCTGTAATTTAAATCAGCCCATTGCTCCTGCCACTGTTTATCCATTCTTTAGAACACAGTTGTTTTGAATTCAGTTAGTAATATACAGTGCCTAAATCAAATTAAAAATAAAATAATAAATAATATAAAAAGAATCTAAGAAACATGATAGTATATCACAGATAATATGGGGATAATGCAGACACATAGCAAGGCAATCACCTGAACACCAGATATTGCTTTGACAACAGTTGACTTCCCGTGGGCCACATGACCAATGGTACCTGGAGTAAAAGATTAATCAATCATGTATCATATCTAGGTAATCAGAATATTTTGTGACAGAGATCATCTAAAAAAAAATATGATGAATGTAAATTTCACGACATTCCCCTGCACCCTTAATGAATAGTTAAAAGATCTTAGTCTTATAATCATTTCTGAACGAAAGATCCAAAAAAGACAAAAAAGAACTTAAAATTTTTGACAAAAGCAACCAGTAATTCATAAATATTGTTAATTGTGTCCTCCTTAATGCTACTGGTAAATAATAAAAATTTTATCCAATAAAAATATTCTTGAAGTGTAAATTTAATGACTCTTGAGTATTATCTAACATCCCACTAAAGAGCCCAAAGGTTCACCACCCACACAAAGCACCATAAACAAAAATTTACTTCTTTTGAAAACTGGTAAACCCTTTGATACTACTTATTTTTACCGATGTAAATTCCATTAAACCTAAGCAACTAAGCAAACTTGGCTTCTAGTCAGTCCGGTCATAGCAATAGCTCAGGATGCCACATTATGTTCCCAATATGCAAAATATTCTTAAAACATCCTTTGAAAATCATAACTCAATCCCACACAACATTTTCAAGATTCAAAAACTTTGAAACAATCGGTGTGACACTTTGAAATCCCGAGCTCAATTGCTAATCTTTTAAATCGTGCAACCTCATCAACTTCTCATTTAAGTAAACAAATGTGTATCATATTCTCTACTTGAGGCCTTGGGCTGTCCTTTTTCTAAGGCATACAAGAATATGCTTGCGTTTTTTTAAAGTAGCCAGCAAATACTTCTACTGTGCGTATTTTCAATGCATACATGATTATATTAGGTTGCAATTAACTCAAAATGGACACAGATGGGGTTGTAATAAATAAGTTTATCATTGAACTATTTTTCGCCCCTTTCTTTTCTCTCTCCTTTTCTCCCTAAAAAGCTAGCTATCCCCAAATCCAATCCAGGGGGAGAATGTCCAATGGCCAAAACAATACAACAGGCCAAAAACAAGGGCCCGTTTCTTACAAATACAAGAAAACAAATGTGGAACTAAACTAAACTACCTGAGGTTAAGAAAAACACCAGTCTTGATTGATACATTGCATTGGACATTCCACTCCACAAAGACAACATTCTGATTCAAACTGAAAGTTCTAAATTCCTTTCTTACTGTCTAGATCCACACCCATTGTCCTTATAGAACCTCAAAATTCAAAATTGAATTTGAGCACGGCAGGCTTTACCTGACCAAAATGGAAAATGGATTGCATGGGAAGTGAACTTACCGATGTTAATTGTGGCCTGACGAGAAATGACTTCAGGAGAGAGTGGATGTAACTTAGTGACATCCAGCTTACTCAGGTCTTGCTCCATTAAACCTTTTCTAGACATCTTGATTGTAGATAAAAACAGAGCTAGTAATCCTAGCATAAGATGTAGACAGGTTTTTAAATTAACGAATGCCAAAGTAAAAGCATTTGTCAATTAAAAAAAAAATCTTAGATGCCCCAGAAGTATAGAATGCATGGCAGGCCAACCATGGGCATGGAGATATTTGCATCATGTAAAGGATTTTGTTGACAGAGTTGAACCAAATAGGAAAAGGACCCACGAGGTTAGAACATGTTATATCAAGAACTCTGTAACAACAATTCCATCATATCATTCATTTATCCTATTTGAACGACTTTAGGTTGAATTTGGATTAGGTTTGTTGATGTGTCTCATACCTACACATTTAACCTATTTAATTTATCAAAGATTTGCAGCAAACATTGACCTATTTGATTTACCAACGAATTGAAACAAACATAAATGCATCATCATCATCATCAAAGCAATTTCCCACCTATGTAGGGTTAGCTACATCGATTTTATTGTATTATTTTTTTGTCTTAATTTATGTTCTCATTAAGACCAAGCATTGTCACATCTTTCCTAATAAAGAATAATAAAAGGATTAAAAGAAAATAAAATAAAGAATTTCAAGGAATATGCCTTGGCAACTCAAACATTTGAGTTCACCTGAGCTTAATAAATACTTTTGAATGTTCACGGTGATAATAAATTAAAATATACAACTTTCTAATGTCTTTGTACAGAATAAATTGATCAAATTCGTTCAAAACAGGAAAGATTAAAATCTAAAGAATATCTCCTAATGCTTTCAAGAATTATAGCATAATAACAATTTATGTTGGGCTATTAAATTAGATTTTATGATAATCTGCAACTTAAGGGCCACTTGTTAAAACCATACTACGCATATATACCCATATGTCATAGCTTATGCATACACATGGTGAGTAGACTGATGTTTAAAAACATTAACAGTAAATACGTAGTCCTGACGGAAAATGTATTATCTTCTGCATTCATCCAAAGATTGAATTTTCCACTCATATCTGGTTTTGCGTGCCGGTCATTGTTTTGAACACTAATCAGAAAGTGTAGTGTTTACCCTTATAGAAAGGGGGAAAAAAAAAAAAAAGCAATATGCATTCCTTTCTTGTATCGATGAACGAGGACTCAAACAAAAAAGAAAAAAAGATTTAAGCCGTAACTCAAACAGGAAGCATAAAATGAAATTAGCAATACGCTAGGATTCCGAAATACCTTGCCCAGAGGAGTCGACGGATTCTAATTTCTATTGTGCGACTTGTCGGAAATCGGTGATCGGGAAAAGTGGTCAGAGAAGCAGCAGCTGAAGCTTGATGGGCGAGAGTGAGAAATAGGGCACGAAATGTTCGTTGGCGTAGGGTTTTTTCGGGGACGCCGATTATATGAGGCGGACAGATGGAGCGCCAATGCGAGGTTGACGCGCCTTTCGCACGTGCCAAGAGGAGGTAAAGCGGGACGCACGTACGACCTTTACATCGTTCCATCACTCGATATATTTAAAATATTATTTATATTTTCATGCTAAAAATACGGAAATCACATATGCAGATGGGCCACGTTAAAACAAAAACTTTTTAAAAAATATTTGAACGGTTGGAATGATTTTAGCACCATCAATTATTTAAATTATGATAAATATACCATCTAAATCATTAAATATTTTTAACATTGAAAGATGCCAATAATATTTTAAACATGTTATGAAGTGAGAGGGTGAGAGACAGTGAAAGATTTAAAATCAGTAATCTTAAAACTCTGGGGTGGACGAAGAATCTATCCTTGAGATGGAGTGGACGAAGAATGAGAATTGAACCAATCAATGGAAAAATTCTCATGCACAGTAGATAGGGGATCATCGTGCATTTTGGACGATAAATACTCTTTCACTGTGTATTTTTGTGTGAGTAATTGGAATTAAATTATCTTTTAGTTGCCTACTTAAAAAGATATTTCTTCACCGTAATAATCAATCAAAATCTCTAAATTATTTATTTTTTAATGTTATTTCTTTTGATGTAATGATAGTATTTTATTATCATAAAAATATTGCGATATCAGAGGGCATTTAAGAAATTAATAAAGCATCATGCGAAAGGTAATTTCTTATTTTAGTTTTACATTTTTTATGTTTTAATGTTATAAATGTACTCTTTTGCAATGTAACTTTATGATCACCTGTATTTAGATTAATGTATGACATAACTAAGTTGCTTCATCCATTTATGAAATTAATTCAAAGTTATGAAAATAAATAATCACAATGCCTACTTATAATATTGAGATTCAAATATTGAGAGGGTGAGAGACAGTGAAAGATTTAAAATCAGTAATCTTAAAACTCTGAGGTGGACGAAGAATCTCTATCCTTGAGATGGAGTGGACGAAGAATGAGAATTGAACCAATCAATGGAAAAATTCTCATGCACAGTAGATAGGGGATCATCGTGCATTTTGGACGATAAATACTCTTTCACTGTGTATTTTTGTGTGAGTAATTGGAATTAATTAATTTTCAAATAATTTAAATTAACTATTTAACGCATGAAATAATATCTAGAAATTCAGGTTACATTCCAAAGAGTATCTTTCAGCCACCGGATATTTTACATACCATTAAATTCAATAAAATATATATTTATGTGAATTGTTTACATAAACTCATCAATAATATCATAAAATTCACAAATATATCAATCCACGAAAATAATTTACGAAAACGAATTTCTAAACCACATCTAACATGCGACAACAGAAATGTGTGGGTTTTAAACGAAAATAGTATTAAATTATTTTCTATTTCTAAAGTTAATTATTAACAATAGGCAAATAAATTACAATTGACTTTTCTTCTTTAATTTTTATGTAATTTTTATTCCATAAAAATTAATTAAATATTTTTACTTATATATTTAAAATATTTCTTACTCTTGCTATTAATTTTCTAAACGGTCTAAAGTTTAACCCAAATCTCGTACTTGTGTAACATGTGATCGGTAACAAGTGTACGGCATTGCATGGGTAGATCTCCTTCCAGTTCTACAAGCTATGCACGTTATTTGTCATTTCCTAACATGCCTTTTTTATCCTGATCGATGATTGTGGATCTAAAAATACTCATATGTCACTAATTAACTTTGATACAAACGATCATTAATCGAATTTATAGAGAAATAAAGACACTGATTAAGCATATTAAACATAAGTTGGAAGATAAATTACTTAGAATTTATAATTTGACATTTTTTAGAATCGATAATTGAATCTCTGAATTTTAGCTTGTACTATAATAACTGATGAATGATATTTGATAATAACTTCTGCATTATTCCCTTCAAAGGTGCATTGCTTTAAAAGCTATTATAATTTAATGATCCCAATAATCTGCATAAAAATCAATGTGTTAACTGAGTTTTTAATTATTGACAAGGAATTATGTAAACAATGAGGTAGACGACGACTGATTGTATTGTACTATAACGACTTAGCTAGCAAAGAAACTTGAACGGGTTCGATCCATGATCATGAAGGTGTACACTTGGGAGGTGGCCTTCACTGCCATCTCCTACATTATAATTTTTGGTGAGCGTATGAAATGCTAGATAATATAAAATACATATAAAGTGATTGAATTAAAAGATAGAAAGGCCAAAGATTTATAGGTCACCTTAGCTGCATTAAAATAAAAGAATAAAAGTGTTCGTAAAAGATAATAAAATCAAGGGAAGAAAATAAAAAATAAAGATATTATTTATTTTCATAAAATTAATGCATCTAAAGTAAAGAAAGTCTTAAGAGGATTTATTAAAATAAAATAGATTTATGCCAGATAATATACCTACCTATTCAGGTATTGATGTATATGAAAGATATATCTAAATTGGTTGAAGAATTTATGAAATAAAATTATAAGATAAGATGAAATACTAAATGAGAGAGAAGAATATTATTGTATAAAGCTACAAGAACAAAGTAGACTGATTATTACTAGTTTTATCCGATGTATATATTATGAAGTTTTAGAAAAAGAGTAATTAAGAAAAGGTCAAAAACTAAAGCAAATATTTTTCGAAATAAATTTGATTTAAACAACATGAAGATATTGAAGTTATTTTGATAAAAATATAGAAAAAGCTCCATATCATTTTTATCGATTGGAAAAGATATATGATAAGATTTCTAGGGAAGTAATTAATATAATGGTGATAACGAAAAGTTACTAATAAGTATTTGATATATATTTGATGATATTATAATAAATGTAGAAACCATAAATAAAGACACTAGTAAATTTTCAATTACAATATTTTATATCAAGGCTTAGCTTTGAGTCTTTTATCTCTTTATTTTAATTATAGATTAATTTACTAAATATTTATAAAAATAGGTGTCTTAGAATATGCCATTTTTCAAGATGATTTGTATTGTTTTGATACACAAAATAAGAATAAATATAAATATTAAACTAAATCAAAAATGATATACTTTATAATCAAAGGGTTTCGGTGTCGGTCAAACGAAACTAAATAAGAATATAAATTTGACAATAATAAAATATAAATGGCAAGCTAATTAAGACTACGAATCGATTGGGGCTACATAACAACCATTTGACATATTTGGAATCAATAGTATCATGTTAATACAAAATCAATAATACACAATTAAATTAAGAAATTACCCAGAAAGAATGCACTGTTTGTTTCAATTTCCTCTGATATTGCAATATTTTGGCGAAAATAAATTAACATCATTCACAAAAAAAAAATACATGAGCAAAATAAATAATTTAGAAAATTTTATTGAGTATTGTTGGCAGTAAATATCTTTTTAAATTACATGTCGACGACTAATAAAATATTTTAATCCCTGATCCGTGCGACGATACAATGTGCATCAGTACTATTAGCATGAGTATTTTACTTAGTAGATTGTTGAGTTCACTTTCTTCCTATTCTCATTCCATTCATCATGTCAAGTTGTCAATACCGCTTTTGAGCCTACACTCATTTTGCATGGCTACAATTTCATCTATAGTTTTAAGATTAGATGATTTTAAACCCTTTATCACGATATCCTTCTCTGTGGGTCCATATTAGGCTCGAAATTGGGGCCTATGATTTTGCTCTCTAAACATTTCAATTCCAATCGAAATATAATATCTAGCAAGATCAATTATTCATATGCTCACCAAGTATCAATTCCAATTGTTCAAACTGCTTAGTTGATCAGTTGCTGAAGTTTTTTCGTGGATTGCTGATGCAAATAATCGGTATAACAAACAGTTTACAAATCCTTCTTATTAATGGCGGGAAGGAGAGTTTGGTGGGTCATAAATGCGTACGGTGCTGATGATCCGAAGTGTATCTGAGATTTTCCTTCCATATCTAACGAAAATCTTGGGTCATCTGAGTAGTTGAACCAAATATGGCATATTTCTGGATTGTGTGAGAACTATCCCACGTATCGACGGTTTGGATTGAGTTAAAAACCTAAAAACTAAGCCACGCGTACGGTAGAGGATTAGAAGTTCATAGCTTCACGAGAGAGTCACATGCCCAACGCAACATCCCTCCACCCCCACCTCTTTATTGCAATCACCACCCTCTTGCCTTTGCAGTAGACCCACCTGTAAAGACAAAAAGCCCTCTCCCAACTTTTCACTTTTTCAACACATCCCAACCATTTAAATTAGGCCATGGCCCCCTCACATACACACCAGTGTTGCAATGGCAAACTCAATCTCTTGCGTCAACAGCAATATTGCTATCCTCCTTTTTACGTTATAGAAACCAACCCAACATCGAATACCTTATTTTCAAGGCATTCTCATTCCTTCCCTCTTACTAAAGAAATGGCTCCTTCAACCACCCTTTTTATATTCATATTCATTGCTGCTCTGACTATATGCTGCAGCGATGCATCCATGAATCGAAATTACGACTACGTGAGGGATGCATGCAGAGTGACAAAGTACCCCAACCTCTGCGTCCGGTCCCTATCGACGTATTCGGACGAGGCGAAGCGAAGCCCGCGAAGGTGGGCAAGGGCGGCGGTATCAGTAACGATGGCAGAGGCGGAGAATGCAGGGAAGTATCTAGCGCGGCTGAAAGGTAGGGAGCACATGAGGGGGAGGATGCGAATAGCGCTGTTGGACTGCATTGAGTGCTTGCAAGATACCGTTGATGAGCTCCACAACTCGCTCTTTGAGCTCAGGAAGCTGGAAAGGAAGACGTTCGAGAGGCAGATTGGCAACATTCAGACGTGGGTGAGCTCCGCGCTGACTTACGAGGATACTTGCCTTGATGGGTTCGATGGGTACAGAGGGGCGCACGTGAAGCTGCTGAGGAGTAAGGTCAGGGATGTTTCTAAGTGCACCAGCAATGCATTGGCGCTTGTTAACAGATTGGCGTCTGTGGGAGAAGCTGGCATCGATGGTTTGTCCTAGAACAAGATGAGGAGCTTGTCAGGCTGTTACTTGTTTGTGTAGCAGCATGTCATTGTAGTTTATCAGTCATTACCTACCTTCTTTATAGCTCTTGTTCTTAAGATGGTGCTGTACCTAAATTTCTATGCTGAAAGTACGGCTGAATGGACCATCTTACTTGTTGTATCACTTGTACGCCAAGGGGTTGGTTTAAAGTGTTGACAAAAATAAACAACGCACAACAATCTAATTGCCCAAAAGCTCCGTGATGGTGGACAACTAGCGTCACCCACTCACAACCAATGTTATCAGAGAACCGGACTGACGGGTGGAACCCCTCAGTTGATTTAGTCCGATCCAGCCCCAGTTCAATTTAATAGTAGACTTTTTTTAATTTTAATATTATTAATAGAATAAAATAATAAATTAAAATATCATATTATTATAATAAAAGATCTATATGTCTAGATTAATATCTATAACTTAAAATTTTAAATTATATTATTTTAAATTAAAAAAATAATTCGACTGGTTGAACTGGCTAGTCGAACCAGTTAAACCATAAACAGAGCACACTGGTCCCACTGCTTACAACAACCCTTTGCATTCGTCTCATCTTCAATTGCTCCAGGTGGATTTAACATTAAATTACTGAATATGGATTCAAAATAAATCATTCCATTTGGAAATTCTGGATTCCAAATCGAAAGAAAAAATTCAACGATTCAGTGAATAGAAAGAGCCACTGGGTTCTGGAATTTTATGGGCCTTTTATATCTAAGGATGGTATCTGCGTTGGGTTGGCTGGATCCTCACCCTCAACTTAGACATCGATTGCGCCTCAACCCATCTTTCAGGCCGTTTTGTGCCCAAAACAAAAGAACTTTTAATTCTCTTCCTCGTCCAAACAAACGCCCCACTAGAGCTTTTGCCTTGGCGGTTGGCGCTGGGCAACCCTTGAAGGAAGATGTCATTCCATCAGGCTCACTAAATTTTACCTTTTTGCACGGTATATGTCATTTTCAGATCTGAGCCATCCACATCAGGACCACCATAATCATAAGCACCCACTCACG
>JAYJMB010073813.1:10885-23394 GCA_036873735.1 Pouteria campechiana | reverse complement strand
AACATTTGAAATTGTAATAGAGGGAGGTTGGCCAATTTTACCAATTTCAACCACTCTACCTTTTCCATTATCCCCAAGGTAACTATTTTTCAATTCTTAGCTTTAAGTTCTAGGAACAGCTCCCTTTTTTCTATCATTTGTCTTGAGCAACCACTATCAATGTACCACTTGCTATTTTTTGTGGCTCTCAAACACACCTGTAGCAATAAATTTAAGTTGTAACTTTTGGTACCCATTTAGTAATGGGTCCAGGTGGGTTAGTAGTAGAGTATTTTGGCATCCATTATTTTTTAGGTGCTACTAAACTATTTTTTGGATATCTAGTTGCATTTATAACTTTAGTAACTATCTTGGGAATCCAAATCATATTCTATTTGGGTTTTGATTTTCTTTTATGATTTTTCTTTCTCTGGTTTTCTATATCCTTTTTTGTTTTAAGTTTGAACAAGGTAGTGGTTAAGGTTCTTCTAAGAGCATGATTTTTTGCTTTAATTTGCTCAAGTTCTATATTGACATTTTGATCAGTTTTGAGCAATGTGTTTTTTTGTTTTAATTTGGAGCATCGTTTATTGTTCTTTCAAGTTCTCTCTTAGTTTCTTTGTGTTTAGCTTTTAATATTTTGAAATTTGAATATAATTCTTTTAATAATTCCTCAATATCAAAAATTTTAGTTTTTAAGTTTACCTCATCATTATGAATCGCCATGAAGCTTATTCCCATATGATGTTCTTCTTGATCCTTTTCTTTGGAGCTAAGTGAGTTGAATTGAGCTTCATTTTCTTCTTTTTATTCACTTAAGTTTTCTTGCATCATGTTTTTTAGCATTTCCCAGGCAGCTATGACTTTCTTCTTCTTTCCAAATTTCCTATTGTTAGGGACATTCTTTTTGTCAAAGTAAGAATTATACCTTTTCTTCTTGTCTCCTTGCTTTTTGTCTAGTTCTGGGCAATCAAACTTCATATGCCGAGGCTTGTTGTAGTTGTAACAAATTGAAACTTTCTTTTTCTTATCTTTGACTTCATTTGGTGCTTTCTACTTCATTAGTACTTTATGGGTCATGAGTGATCCCATGAGTTCTTCTATTGTTACCTTTGTTAGATCTTTTGCTTCTTGGATAGCAATCACTTTAGGCATCCAGTGTCTAGGGAGAGATCTCAAGATTTTCTTTACCATCTTGGTTTCTTCATATTTTTCTCCTAAACTTTTTAGGTTGTTCATAATTTTTGAAATCTTCCAAATATTTTACCATCATATTTTGCCTTAGCATCATATTCTACTACTTGTATATCCTTTGAAGTTTATTTATCTTTAGTGTTGGTAACATTCTTTTCATTTTTCACTACAAGCCATAATTGGCAATCTATGGCAGCTAGGAAATTTTACATTCTCATTTTTCAATACCCATAATTGGTTCCATCAAATAAGGAGGTCTGGAAGTAGATTTTCCTTTAGTAGATGTATTGTGGAACATACCGGCCATTTTGAATCTCTTTATAAGTTAATATATTGGTAATAAAAAATTAACTAGTGAAGCCTGCTCTAATACCAATTGTTGGTCCCTTATGTAATAGTAGCTCAAGAGGGTGGGGGGGGAATTGAGCTTTTAAAACTTTTGGCCAAAACAAATGATCGTGGTGCTGAATGAATGAATAAAACAAATTATACATAAATAGCTCAAGATTTTTATTGTGGTTCAGTCCTTCCTGGGTTCCTACATTTTTCTAAGTCAGTCTTGTCTACTAAACTCAGGTTCCACTCATACCTTGATCGACTTGATCAAATACATATTGGTTTTACAACAAGCTCACCAACCAACTTACTGGATTTCCGAGCTAACCAGAAACTTACACAACCTGTTGGTTTTTCAAAGCTCGCCAACAAATTTACTGGTTTTCCCAGCTAACTAGAAACTTACACAACTTGTGGGTTTTTCAAAGCTTATCAACAAACTTACACCCTTTTAGAAAGTTTCCTACTTGCTTATCTCAATATATAAACCTCAAGCACTCTGCTGGAGTTGCTAAACATTAAAAGAAGTGTACAGTTAGATGCCTCTTAATTAGGCAGACTTATACAAAGATTCAAAATGCTAAGTAAAAGAATAAGCAATAAGAGTAAAAGATTGTAACTCCTTAATCAAGTAGAAATTTGAACTTGGAGAGCTTTGATTGAGTTGTATTCGTTGGAGTTGAACTTCAAAGGAAAGTTTTGAATGCTCTTTATGTGATCAGTAAAGTTTGAATGATATTCAATCTAATTCTTGTATTTTTTTTCTTCTGCTTCTGAATCTCCCTTTTATAGGTTGGGAGAGACTTTTTCGTTACTATTCTTGGCAGACATTCAAATGTTCAAAAATATGTTTTTTTACCTTATCTTTTATCTAATGTCTGACTTTGCTGCATTCTGATATTGGTCTGCTATTTCTGTCGGTGACTTTTTCAAACATTCACTTTTTGTGTTAGGTGCTCCAAAGAGATGAGTGAACAATTGCTACCTTGACCAATTTCAGATTATCTAAATTATTGTCTTCAGATTTTTGAAAGTAATTTTAATCCTACTTAGTTGCAATATTCATTTTCAGATAAAAGTTTAGATTTTCTGAAGTTAAAATGTTTTCGGAAAAGTGATCCAAAGCCTGTTCAAACATCTCCGAACCATGACCTAACATCTCCAAAGCTTGGTTAACATCTACGAAGATTGTTTGAATCTTTTCCGAAACTTGGCTTCAAGTTTATGTCTGTTTACTCCGAAGCATAGTTGATTATCTCTGAAGCTTGTCTTGTTGTTTTCGAAGTGTATTATAACTTATCCAAAGCACCCATGACTTCTCCGAAGCTTTTCAACTCTATACGAAGCATGCTGCAACTTATCCAAAGCTTCTTGTGCTTTTTTCGAAGCATTCTTGATAATTCCGAAGCTCTCTTGATTATTTCCGAAAGGTGCTGTGACTTATCCGAAGTTATCTTGATTATCTCTAAAGCGCACTCTAAGATCTTCGAAGCTTTAAAAAGGACTCCAGAGTATGCTTTAATATTTTTAAAAGTGAGCTTAAACATTTTCAAAGCTTACTGTTTTTACTCATAGACTTTTCCGAAGCTTGCTAATTGTCTCTGAAGTTTTTCTGCATTCTTTCCAAAGTGATCTGCAACCACTCCAAAGTTGCATTATGACTTGTCTAAAGCAAACCAATCTTTTCCAAAGTGCATTAAAGTAATTCCGAAGTTGCTTCTTTTGACTCCAAAGCATGTCTTCAAGTTTTTATACTTTTTATTTTATTGAATTAAGTATATGTGATGTTAATATACTTAATTATGAAAGATCATATACTTCATATCTTCCTTTTGTCATCATAAAGACTATTCTCAAGTTGAATAATTAAAAACTTTCTACAACATTCTTGAAAATAAGATGTTAGTACCTTAATGTTTCACTCATGCTTTTGCTTATGGTCAAAACATACTTGGTTAAGAATGTTCGTCATCAAAATCAAGCTAGATAACATGGTTCAACACTATCTATTGTCATAGAAGTTGTTTCTTTGAAAGATTATGATTCTCGGGTATCCAATCAATGAAATTAATCCCCCAATAGGAAGCTTAAGCAAAAATGAAATTGGAGGGTGAGGGAGGAAGCCACTAAATTGAAGGCTTTGCTCACTCAATTCGCTTTAACGCTCAAGTGGAGTGCATAAGCCCATAAGCTAGAGGGGCGAGGTCTTACTACATGAGCTCATAAGTCAAGCATGGAACGAGCCTTGTCTATGAAGCTTCACTTCCTCTTCTTGCTTGCTTTTGGCGAAGCTTCTAGTTTGTAGGCATTCTGTCTTGCATAGTAGGAATACTAATTGGAAGGCCGACCACTACATAGGAGGGATAGCGAAGCCAAGCTGTCAAAAGGTGAGCAGCCGCAATAGGAAATGACCTACTTATAGCCCAATTTTTCCTCAGGGACTTCAATGGGTCTTACAAAGCTCATAAGATGGCAATTCTTCATGTTTTCTTCAGACAGTGGGAGTGAATTCTATTATTTGATTGACATTGACAGATATGTGTACCACATCAAACAAGCAATATGCCGATATGCTTAATGTACCGGCCAAGAAGAATTTTAAATAATTATGCATTCTACATTAGGACAGGACTGATGCAATGGGGCATGATCATTCTTGAATTTATTCATTTGAACTTGAGTAATATATAAGGAATGCATGATAATTTTGAATATCTAAAAGATTGAATTTCATTTATGTTGGTCCCTTTGTTAGGCTCAACTTAAGAGGGGAGGGCTGAATTTGGTTAATAAAATTTTCTTACTTGAATCCAGTTAATTAAATTCCCTCATTTCAAATGATTTGCTAAAGAAATTATAATAAAAAATTATGAGCAAGCAAATAATCCAATCCCAAACAACAAGCATAATATAGTGGGTTTAGACAACCCCCTTTACTCCTCCAATCACACACCTCTTGTATCTTGAGTTTCACTATGTCAATCACAAAAACAACCTAGTACCAATGTACTCTTTTAGATTCCAACTATAGAGGATATAATCAGTGCCAATGTAATCTTCTAGATTCTAGCTCTAAGGGGCGTAACAAGTGCTAATGCACTCTTTTAGTTTCTAACTCTGGAGGCATGATCAATGCCAATGTACTCTTTTAGATTCCTAATTTGGGGGCATGAATATAATTTAACATGATGATTATAAGACAAAGTTCCAATAATCTAACTTATTCTTCTTGAGCTTAGTCTCCAATAATAACTTAAGGCAATCAAATAAACAAGATAACAAGAGTAAGAATTACACTTTTTGTAGTTTCATTATAAAATGTTGAGGAACCTTTGAGTGTGGTTGAAGATGACAAGTTAAAAGCTTTCTCGATAATTTAACGTCTTCTCTTTTATTGTAGAGAGCCTTAATTGCAGAGTTTATGAAGATGAAAACTTGAAGGCTTTGAATATTTGAACTCTTAAAGTTTACAACTCACTAATGCTCTTAATAACTTTAACCATCCCTTTTCAACATGAAAACATTACTCCTTTTATAGTTCTTCTTAATTTTTTGGCCATTGGAGGTAGTGGAGGTCCATGTAATGCCTTTTAATAATTATATTTTTGACCATTGCAGTCATCAGGTGAATGCCAAGTAGATGCCAGGGGGCTACCACACATATGCTCTATAATTCAACTTTTTAAAAGCTACAAGGCGAATGGCAGGAGAATGCCAAGAGGCTCCTAGGCTTGTGCTTCATACCTTAACTCTCTTAAACTTCCCAAGAAAATGCTAGGAGGCTCCTGGAATGGCTGGCAAATAGTACCTATACATAGAAAATTTACGTAGGAAGCTCTAGATCTTCTTTTGAGTGCTTCATTTTTAGCTCTTAGAACCCTCAACAACCCCCTTTGCCTTCAGTTGAACCTATACTTATAGGTCTAAGAGCAATTATTGACTGTTTGGAAGAAAATCTTTGAAAGCTAGTCATTGGAATCCCTTTTAAAAATTTCACATGCACAAACTATCAGATGGGACAACAAACCCCTATTGTTGTCACTGATTCTTCTGTTGCTTTCTCTATAGAATATGTTTATTGCAAAGATCTCAACAGATCTATACAACTTCCGCTATGGATGTTGCAAATTTTCTTTGTTGATTATTCAAAATCATCCAACTAGACAACAACTATGATAGACCTCTGTCACCATAGACACTTCCTCTATCACTTCAAATAGTAACAAAACTTTGTTAGCTTAAGTTTAAGTCATAGACAAATTTTTTTGTTGTCAAAACTATACACCTAGACTCAACATTTTGTCCCTTTTTGATGATAATAAAACTTGATGACTTATGATGAAAAAAATCATGTTGATGAACTAATTGCAAACTCCCCCTATCTATCGTATTGAATCACCCTTAGGAGTTTGTTACATTTGTAATCATATGCTAAGATTGTTCAAAATTTCAATGGTTCAATTCAACATTCAACAAAAAATCTAAAAGTTCAGTTATCTTCCTCTTTATATCATTTTCCCTTAGACTGGAAACCATATTATTCTCTCCTTTTTTGTTATAAGAAAAAAGGTCTACAGGGTGAGAGACTTAAAACTTTAACTTTTTAGATGAGTTTTTGAACTTTTTACTTCCTCCTCTTAATTAAAATTAATAAGGGAATTAGGGGTTGAGATATGAAAATAAAGTACTCCCTTTAAGATTCATAATTTAAAACTTTATTTCTTATTTTCAAAACAAAGTCATCTAGCTTATATGGTCCAAACATGAGATGATTAACCATATAGCTCTTCATGCATAACAATATGCACGATGGTTCTCTTATGAAAGATAAAGACTAAAAATAAAAGTATGAAATGAAAATTGGCAAGATTAAAAATGAATTACCTCACTTACCTTGCTTTCAGTTTCCTCGAACATAATGATTTGTCATTGTTCAATCGGGCTTGAAGAGCCATTTCTTCGGCTCTACTTGACAGGCAGTGACATACACATATAGTTCTTCTTCTTTTTCTTCTTCAATATTTTCTTCTTCTTTATTATTACATTTACAATTCTTTTTCTTCTTCTTTAATAAATTTCTAATTCTCCTAATGAAAGAGTTTATAAATCCGTTGTTATCCTCCTCCCCCTTGCTAAATGATTCTGCACTTCTAAAACCATTCTTATTTTAAAAGTATTTCTTCACCAAAACCTCATTATAATTCTTAGGTAATCATTGCTTTGTAACTTTCAAGACACATTGCAAATATATATATATCCAATTAAATCAATACAAAGCATGAAATTGTAGATAATAATGTATGACCCTATGCATTAATGCCCATCATTCCTATTTCTCTTCAATTTTATAGAAGCTATCCAGTGATAGTGGTTTTGTAAAAATGTCAATAAATTGAGCAATCATAAAAACATATTCCAAATAAATATCATGCTTTTCTATATGCTCTTAAATAAAATGATGTCTAATTTCAATATGCTTAATGCATGCGTGTAACACTGGATTTTTGTTTAAGTATATTACACTAGCTTTATGTAATACCTAGGGTGTTGGAAATAAGGAAACCTTTTGTCAAAACTTGTATTTGGGTATTTGAGATGATTTGAAGGAGACGTATATGAATCGTATTTGAAATTTAATATGAGTTAAGTGAATTTATGAGAAAAATTATGATGATTAAGTAGTGGGTTAAACATTGGCATGATTTTACTATTTGAGGGGGGATTAAAATGTATTTTAATGTGATTTCATTATGTTAATATGTCATTATTAATGAGGTATTAAATACGTGACAGGAATTAAGATTTAAAGTGGAGAAAAATCCATAAATTAGGGAACAACAATTTGATGTCGCAACACTGAAAAAAAGGTGTCACGACATTGTTTCAAAAGAGAGGAGGTTTTGGCATCCAGTAGGTGGATGCCACGGCATCAGATTTGGATGTTACGACATTAGACTAGATGCCATGACATCCAAAGTTGATGTCACGATATCACTTTAGCATAGGCCAAATTTTGTGGCATCTAGCAAGTTGATGCCGGAGCATAGGTTTTCAATACCACGACATTGTTTTTGTGGTGCACCAAAGTAGCAAAAAATCTAACTTTTTAAAGGCCAGATCCCATTCCATTTTCATTTCTATCCATCCTGTTTCTTTTCCTATTCCCCAAACTCATGCCCTAGACTCTGTTTAGCCAGTTTTACATTAAATCTTTGAGGAAATAATTGTGTTTAGGAGTGCAACCTATCAAACATGAATCTTATCCCAAGTTCTCATCATTTTGATGAAAGAAGAAAGAAGAAAATCTGATTTTGTGCAATTGGAAGGAGCTAATGGGGGATTTGGACTTGTATTTTTATTTATGGATGAAAGCTACACTTGGATTCCATAGTAAGATATTTTTTCTCATCTGAATTTGAGTTTTTATGTAACTAGGGTTTTGGGAATCATGGAATTTTGGGAAAATGATGGATCTAGGTATTAAAATCATGAGGAATTTGAATTATTCATGCTTAATGATGTTTTAAAACTTGTTTGAGAAAAAGAAACCATGATTCATGCTAAGTTTGGGTTTCTACCCATGCGTGAATACAGATTTTGGGAGTTTTATATGAAATTAATATGAAAATCATGGGAAAATGATTATTTACATGTCTAGGATGTTTTGGAACTAAATTAAGCATTAGACATGATGTTTTACCCTAAATTAGGGTTTTGAGAACAGTAAAATTTAGAAATTTCATGAATTATATGAAATTTTCATGGGAGAAAAATTTAATGCATTGATTATAATGTTTTGAAGCTTGTGTGGGATGATTTGGACATGCTAAACATGTTTTAAGCCATAACCTAATTGTAATTAAAAAGGAATTTTTGTGTATGGGCTATGTGAGCCACAAATTGATTGGATTAAATGTTTGATTAGATTGTTATCGAAGTTAATTGCATGCTAGTTATGTTGTATGATGATTGCATATGGTTGAAATTGGGATTTCTTAAGAACCCTTGTTGAATATATTGACTTTTGAATATATATTGATAACTATGCAATTATGTATTTGGGAAATATATGAGTTTAGCAATAAATCAATCATAGTATCTAATTCATTGGTTTGAAATGAATCAATCCAAGTTATGTTTGTAAATGAATGGAAATGTTTCTCTGTATAGGATCATCTGAGAAGGATGAAAAGTTTTGGAGCTTATAGAATATATGGTAATTCGTCAGAAGGTAAATAGACATTTGTTTTCATTGGATGGTTAGGGATAATGTTTATCCATTTGTTTGAAATCTGGGCATGTTTTGTTGAATGCATGAGGATTAGCCCATTTATATAAATTTGGGCATGTATGTTTTGATTGAGGATAGTCGATATACCATATTTGTTTAAGATTGATATTGTTTAATTGTTAAGGATAATGGGTATCCCTTGAATTGGAATAATTGACGTTGGGTTCAACTTGGATATCTAATGTGAGGAATAGAGAATATCCCTTTGTTGTATATTTAATTTGAAGATTGGTTCAAAATGAGCTTGATTGATTGGAAGGACTTAACATGGTTTTATATATTTGTTATTAATTGATGAACATACATCCATTTGTGATTATTTATAATAATAGATATTGATTACTTGATATGAAATGTGCTAATTATGAATTAATTATTTTTTATTATATTTGTCTACTTACTGAGTTGCCTAGACTTATGCCTTCTTATTTAAATTTTTAGTGGACGGGTTAAGCAAGGGAGTAATGAAAGATGTTAATTGAGTTTGTGGTTTTTATTAAGTTTGATAGAAATTAGGATTTGATTTGTATTCATTTATAATTATAATAACTTAATTAGAGATGTATTATGCTATGTAAAAGAGAAATGTACTGGCATGTCATAATAGTGATATATATATTTTATAGAAATGGTGTATGTTATAGCCATCATGGGACGAAGTAGGTTCTGGGTTGTGGATAAATGAGCCAGTTTAGTAAATTTTGTTAATGCTCTATGATTATTAATTCAATGATTATATTAGATGAAGAATGTACAGGATTATATATATTGGAATATATTATATTAAAAATTATGAGTATCGATATTAGAAATTTATTTGATTAATATATATTAGGTTTTAAATCTTGATAATTTAGGACAGACTTTACCAAAATTTTGGCAAAAGTTCCCTTAAGAATAGGAAAATGAGTGAGAAGAAGGAGAAGGGTAATGTTCCACATAGGCTCCAATTGAGAACAATTTAACGAATGGCCAAAACACATAGGGTGGAGGTACAAGGAATTACACTTTGTCACATTGAATGGGAATGTCCTTGTGGCTAAATCCATAATCTAACAATTGTTGCCTCATCCATAACAATTAAGCACAACAACTCTTAACAATTATGTATTTTTCTTTTGTAGTAGAACACTTGTTTGTTTCTTTGAATACCATGAAACTAGCATATTTCCAAGGAATTAACATGTTCCACTTATGCTTCCCTTATCTACTTTACGCCTCCCTTATCTACTTTTTCCCTATAAAGTTTCTATTTGAATATCCAACAAGCTCAAAATTTGAACCTTTTCAATGTTAGATTCCTTTGGCTCGGCTTAACCTAAGAGGGGAGGGATAAATTGAGTTTATAAAATTTTCTTGCTCAACCTCTAATAATTAAATTTCCTCTTTTCATGAGCTCGTGTGATTTGTTGTAAATAAATGGTGGAAAGATAAAGTGCAAGTAAATAAATCAATTACACATAGGAGACACAATATATAGTGGTTTAGGAAAACCTCCCCACTCTACTCTTCCAAAAACATGCCCCTTGTGTCTTGGGTTCCACTATCTCACTATAATGGAATACAATTTAGTGCACTCGCACTCTTCTAGATTCCATCTTTGGAGAACATAAACAATTTAGCAATTGATTGTGAGACACTCCAACAATCAAGTTGCTCTTCTTGATTCCAACTCAAGGAGGCTTATAAACTCAGTGCCTCTTGCACTCTTCTTGATTTTAGCTCAAGGGGGATTTTTACAATTCCAATAAGTTGATTGTGAGACACTCTCAAAATAATCACACTTATTTTTCTTAAAATTGGTCTCCTTTACCAATTTAAGGAATACATAAATAAAAACAAGAAAGGGTTTACACTTTTTGATTAGTGTTTCACTTTGAGCATGGGGGAAGCCTTTGAACTCCTTGAGTAACTCTTTTTGGTGTAAAGGATTTTCCCTTTGAGTAGTTGAAGAAGGCCTTATGTAAAGGATGTGAAGATGAAAGCTCTTGAGTGAAGATTATGATCTTTTAAGTGCTTGGCCTTTGAGTTGCAAAGATTTCTTGAATTTTAAGGCTTAATCCACAACCTCGTTAACTCTTGAAATCTCCCAATATCTCTCCTTGAATAAAACTCTCAAAATCTTGATTACTAGAAGAGATTTGAGTGCAATTCCTGGCTTTGCAATGTTCAAATTTTTGATTGTTGGGAACTGCAGGGGGATCGTAGACCACTATAGTATTTAGCTACACCCCAAGAGATATAGTAGGTAGTATGGGAAGCCAGCTACTGTTGAAACCCTGACATTCTTCAAAAATCAATGCTATTGTATGATGGTAGGCAAATCGTAGGCGGTTGCGATATCGGCTACGCTTCAGATGCTACTCGCAGGTGGTATGGGCTTTGCCAAGTGCTTCTTCATCCAATTTGGCAGGCGGTATCAGATACCGCCTTTAGCTTCAGCTACAGGATCATAGGCATCACCTACAGGTGGCCACAATGCAACTATGGTTGTACAAAGAGAACACTTCCTCCTAAGTACACAACAAGTTGTATGGCAAGGGGCTGCAGGGTACGTGAATGGCGCAAGTGGCTAAGCTTTCAACTGCAATCCTGTACTTAAATTTTCTACAGTTTTCCACTTCGTGAGCCTTGTAATTTTACATATAAATTTTCTTGTGTATTTTTTAACCATCAAAATATGAGTGATCACATTTAATTTGCAAGGTGGAGCATCCACATTGGATACTATAGTACAAGACTTGATGTATCAATTAGGTACTTGAAAATTCTTTCCACTGTAGATAAATATGACTATCTAGGGCTTCACTAGATTCTAACACATAAACATACACTTCTTCATTAAGATAGCCATTGAGGAAAGCACTTTTGATATTCATTTGTAATAATTTAAAGTTCACATTAAATGCAAAAGCAAGCAACATTTTTATGGCTTCCAACCCAGCCATGACACATATGATTCTTCAAAGTCTATTCCATCCTCTTAGGAATACCCCCTGGTAAGTTCATAATTTATTATATTTTATATACCTAAATTCACATCTTTTTGGTCTTCAATTGATATGATTTTAACATTGAGGACAATGTTTTGTTTAAGTTTGGGAGTGGAGATTTTCATTTTTGGGATAATTTTTTCAGAATTTGTGTATAATTTTTTTTCAATGAGCTTCACTTTTGATGACTTAGCTAAGAAAATCCAAGAACAACTATGCAAAATTATTGAATTTGAATGAGATTGAATTCATTGATTCTCTCTTGATGATCATTAACCTATGCTTAGTTTTTTATTGCCATTGCACATTATTTTAAAATAAGGATACATGCTTCCTTCTGATTTAATGATTCTTATGATAAGTTATTCTTTTTCATGAATGATGAAATTTTCATTAAGCACCTTATGTTATGATCACGCAAAGTGTATGTGGATTAGTTGATGATGTTATGAATTTAGTCACATATTTTGGTTGAAATAAGCATGATAGAACCTGTTTGATTATCCCTCAAGGCAAAATTCTAGATAACATGTTTACTTAGAAGTGATTTAGTCATTCTTTGATCAATTTAAGCTTTTCAAGCTAACCTAGTATATCACTATCACTTGTGTCCCCATTGAGCCTTAATGAAAGAATGACATATGAAAAGCATGTGAAAGACCACCATTTGACTTTTCTTTCTTTAGCTTCATCATCCAAACCTTTTGAGCCTGAAA
>JAYJMB010073802.1:0-23395 GCA_036873735.1 Pouteria campechiana | reverse complement strand
GCCCTTTTTGTTCCCTGCTTGTGCTGCCCGGACTAGAACATCCGTCCAGCGGTAGAATTTGCTCTGCCATTGCTAGTTCATGCCACTACACCCACCAAATGAGGACTTCAAAAGGGGTAGTTTGAGATTTTGTGTTTTGAGCATAATCAATAAATTGAAACCCTCTAGCACCAAATTCTCTTGGATAGGTTGGGCTCAGTTGTTTAGGCGAATCTCTGATCCGAAAGGCCAACTGAAGGAGATGCTCACATTTGAAGATTGGGCCAAGTGGAATATCTAGGTTGATGAAGCCTTATTAAGAAGTATTACTCCAGAGGAGGTGTTAGTATTGTTCTTAATATTATGGCTTTTGGTCATCATCTGTTCATCATTGGCTCATGATCACTACATCAACCCTATGTTCTTAGCTCTAGCCATCAAGCTCGCAAAAGGGAAGAGATTGGCCATTACTCCTCATGTATTATATGATATTTATTGTGGGCTTGGCGAAATGGTCATCTATCCCTCTGGGCCAGTTCTATGCAACACTTATTTCCCAACATTTTTTTATGGCCTAATTGGGAGTTAACTTCCCTTGGATTTATGAGGTGAAATCGCTAACATAGTTGCCTAGCAAGAGTCTTTTGTTAGGGAGGTTTATGATTGGTACTTTTAGGAACATATCATTCTATGAACTGACTGACCATCTGATAAAGCTGCATAAATTCTCCTAGGAAATGTTTTTGTTTGTGCTAGTCAGCGATCTCATAATCTTTAGGATTGCCTTATTGAACACTTCTACTTAGCCATTCTCTTATAGTTGATATGGTGTAGAGAACACATATTTAATTCCTTGCTTTTGACAAAATTTTTCAATTTCCTCATTCTAGAATGGGGTGCCATTGTCAGATGTAATTTGGTATGGATTACCATATCGATACATGATTTTGAATTTGATGAACTGGATTACTTTTTTGGCTATGACTTTCTTGTATGAGCCAGCTTCTATCCATTCGATAGTGCTAGGATATAGACATGTCCCTTGGGGAGGGCTGATTGGATCGATGATATTAAACCTCCACCATGCAAACGACCAAAAAATGCTTGTAGGTAACAAATTTGAAGGTGGTATGTGCTGGATGTCCCCATGAAGTTGACATTGAAGATATGATTTGGCAAATTGTAGTGAGTCATAGACCATGGTCAACCAGTAGTACCCCAAGCATTTGACCCATCCGTATAATCTTTGATCAGACCAATGCCTCCCACATTCACTAGAATGTGCTTGTATGAGTGCATATTGGATCTTTTCTCTATTAAGATATTGAAGCCAGAGTCCATCATATGCTTGGCGATAAAGTGTATTATTGTAATACACATATTGAGTAGCTCTTTTTCTTAAAGGTAATCTTTCCAACGAGTTTTCTAGAAGGATTCCATATTGCAAGTAGTCAATATATGGGGTTCGCCAATCATCCACTTTTAGCTCCATGCAGGCTACACATTCCACTCACTTAGTGGTTTCCTCATCATGCAAGTCAGGAATCTGACTTCACTGCTCAACTTTGACAACAACTTCTTGGCCTCCAGCAATGACCAAAGCGGTTGCCAAGTTCGCTAAAGCATCAACAATGGTGTTATCATTCCTTGGAATGTGCCCAATGTTGACCTGAAATAGTTGATCCAATAGCCCTTGTGCAATATCATAATATTGATGTAAATTGGGCTGGCGACCTTCATATTCTATGGTTAATTCATGGACCACCAATTTTGAATCACTAAAGATGTCTAATTTTGTAATATTAAAGTTAAGGGTGATTTGAAGCCCTAAGACTAGTATCTCATACTCCACTTTATAGTTGGTCTAATTCTTTCCTAAGTAGAAAGAATAGGGGAGGATGTCTTTCCCGACCCCAGTACCAAAATTTTTAGCAACACTGTTGATATACATTTGCCAGGGAGTGTTAACTTGGGCAATGAATACTTCCTCGTCTGGCAAGTCTTCTTGCACAATGACTTCTTCTTCGACTAGATGGGCTGCTAAGAAGCCAGCCAGAACTTGTCATTTCATCACTTTTTGCGGGATAAAGGTGATGCCAAATTTTGACAATAATAATAACCACTTTGTCATCCATATTGATAGCGTAGGATGAGTGATCAAGAACTTGAGCGGATCCACTTTAGAAATTAATTAGATCTTGCGAGCGAGAAAATAATGTCTTAACTTTTGAACTGCAAACACCAATGCGAGAAACATCTTTTTCAATCAGAGAGTAGTTGTATTCTGCATCGATCAACTGACGGCTAAGGTAATACAATACTTGCTCCTTACCATCTTGATTTTCTTGTACGAGTAATGCCTCTAGCGATTGCTCGCTCATGGAGATGCATCAAATAAGGGGTTTGACCCTAGCCGGTGCAGCCAAAACTGGTAGGTTGCGGAGTAATTCTTTGATAGTATCGAAGGATTTCTAGCAAGCTTCGTTCCAAATAAAAGTCATGTCCTTCTTGAGCAGAAGGTGAAATGGCTGATATCTTCTTGCCAAATTGGTAACAAATCTTTTGATGTAAGATAGCTTGCCTTGCAAACTCATTAGATCATCTATATTCCTTAGTGAGGCATATTTCTAATTGCCTCTGCTTTTTGTGGGTCTACGTCGATTCCTCAATGATGGACAATAAATCCCAAGAACTTACCTGACCTAAGTCCAAATGCACATTTGAGCGGGTTTATACATAGCTTGTTTTTCCTAAGCCGTACAAAGACGGTGCATAAATTTTTGCAGTGTTGATTATGACCATTGGATCTTACCATCAAATCATCCACATAACATTCAACATGTTTGTGAAACATATTATGAAAAATAACTTGCATGGCTCTTTGATAAGTTGCTCCTGCTTTCTTTAATCTAAATGGCATAACTTTATAGTAAAAGATACCCATTGGAGTGCGAAATGCAATGGACACCTCATCTATTGATACCATCTTGATTTGATTATAGCCAGAGTAATCATCAATGAACGAGAATAT
The DNA here is from genome assembly GCA_036873735.1 of Pouteria campechiana. Taxonomy (NCBI): domain Eukaryota; kingdom Viridiplantae; phylum Streptophyta; class Magnoliopsida; order Ericales; family Sapotaceae; genus Pouteria; species Pouteria campechiana. The sequence continues at coordinate 20,385 of JAYJMB010073802.1, read as the reverse complement.
GTCATGGAGTGATGTGCTATCTATAAGAAGTTCTATATGTGGCAACAAAAACTCAGCTTTTGAACAAGCTTTATTGAGATTATGAAAATCAACACAAACTCAGATTTGCCCATTCTTTTTCTTTATTGGGACAATATTGGAGATCCATCTCGGGAACTTGATTTCTCGGATGAAGTTGGCTTTCAGCAACTTGTTGATCTCATTAATGATCTGTTGCTTCAAGTCAGGTCTGAACTTCTTTGGTGCTTGCTTGGAGAAATATGGAAAGAATGCATTGCAATATATGGATCTAAGCCAGGCATTTCAGAGTATGTCTATGCAAAGACGTCTTTGAATTCTCTGAGAAGTTCAATCAGTAATTGCTTTTTATGTTATGGCAAGGATTTGGTGATGAAGATAGGGCACTTATCTTCATCTATACCCAAGTTGAACTCTTCAAGTTCATCAATCGTCGATTGTCCACCATCTTCTAATCCCGATAGAGCTATGCCATAGGTTATTTCTTCTAAGAAAGAATTAGAGTCATTATATTCTTCTTCCTTTGAATTATCATAGTTTGACTCACGATTAGACTCGTGTTTATCATCATCATGAGTCTTACTCATTATTTCTAACTCTGATCCAGGAATTGATGGGTCATCAATGACTTCTTTATCATCTGTATAATCAGGTCCCTATGAATTTGTTTGTAATCCTTTCTCTTTGGACTCAGATTTTTCCTCTTCTACTGTTACATGGTGATGATGGAAACTATATAATAATGTACAATTATTGATAAGGCGGACAACGTTTTTGACGTCTTGGACTCGATAGAAGCTAACTAACAATCCCACATAGTGGGACCAATAGTCGACCTGATACTCACATAGGAGCAATCCGAGGTATACTCCTCATTACAGTCCATATCAATATCATCATCTACAACAAAACCTACATGATCTCCTGGATACTAGAGGCCCTTTGATTTCTCTTTGATTAGAATTGGGATGAGTGAATCGGTTACCGACATATAGGGTTCATCGAAATAGATGCTGACGAGGTCCATCATCCTTCTGCATCTCTTACTGAATTTTCAAAAATTCTTAGCAGATAGGAATATCTTGGGTGGAAGATCAGAAGTATGGCATTGCCCATAGGGCAAGACCATCTCCTTGAATATGCCTGAGATTGCGGCTTAGGCTATTTGCTCTGAATGATTTTTAATTCAGCCAATTGGGTCAATGGCCAATTGTACTTAACTAACATGGATTGTAATTTTCCTCCTCCGATTTCCCATCTACTACTTTTGGTACTAAGATTGGAGGATGTCCCTTGCTTTGCTTGGCTAGGGTTCCCAGTGTTAATCTTGAAATGCAATGACAGTGTTAGTTTTGAGACTACTTGGGAGAAGCTTGGTGCTGAAGGTGACAATGTTGGAGTAGCTATTTTTCTCCTTGAACCTGGAGTATTAATTTGGAATCAGATATTCTCAACTAGTGCCAACTATAGCAGCATATAAGCTAGCAAAGAGTTTGCAACTTGATTTTCATAAAGTCTAATAGGTGGGGGTATGGCTTGCCCCTTACCTATTGATGGCCTGGTCTATCATCTTCCACATCCTCTTCCGAATGGTCTTGGCATTGATGTCCCAACCTGGAAGGCAAAAGATTGTGACATTAAGGAATTTGCAACTAGTCTCTAGTTGAATACATTTTGCATTGGTGGAGCTAATGGTAAAGCAAGAGTGACCAAATGTTGTGATGGTTGCGGACGCTGATTTGACGACTTATTTTCATTATCATCATCATCCACTTGGGGCACTCCCTGCTCTTTCATGAGTTTCAATTTGTCTTCTTGTGAGACTCTGGTCACAATTTTAAAACGTGAAGACATTGATGGCAGAACCACTAGGAATGAAACTACTTGAGGAAGTAAAACCTGTGATGAGGGTCCTTGTGATGTGGACCCCTATCTTTTGGCAACAAATGGCTATTGTCTTCTATCCATAGTTGATTTGGCCAATTCTTTTGGCTGCTTTAGTTCATTTGGTGTCAACTTATAGTATTGAGCCTTTGAAAAGAATGCCTCTGAAATTGTAAATGGTCATGCATCAGTCAAATGCGCTTCATTATACCATCCTGATAGAACTTAAAGCATTGGTGCAAGAACTTAAAGCATTGGTGCACTGGGGACAACACAACTTGGTATCGATGCAACCATAGCCTGCCAAGCAACAGATTGTAGGATGTTGGTGCATTAATGACATAAAAATTGACCTTTGTGAGAAATCATTGAATATCAAGACTCAAGGTAATAGTCCCTATAATCCTTTGGCTTTCTTGATTGAAGCCTTGGATCACTAGTGTGGTAATTTTGAGTATAGGACACATCCCGATGTACTTTAGTACCTTGAGTGGAAGAATATTCACCGCAGATCTTGGATCCAACATGATGCGGTTAATACTTTCTCCCACCAGATCGCCACTTACAAATATCGGGTAGTTATGCTTTGTATTTCCAAGCAACAAGTCATCATCTATGAAAGTGATGGTTTGATTGCATTCGATTGTATTAGCAACCTCCACCAAGTATAGGTCCTTAATAGACTCATCTACTAGCGCATTTATGAGCGCTTGCCAAGATTCTTTAGAGAGCTACAATGAGTCATACATACTCAACCTTGCAAGGATTCTGCTCAAGTGAGCAACAATATCATATTGTGGTTTATTCATGAGTTCTAGAGATTCCCTTTCTTCAACAGGGGGACAAGGAACTCCAGTCATCAGCTCTTCTTGTATTGGCGCCTTTCCTTTGTCTGGAACTGTATTCTTCCTGAATTGCAACACAACCATTATTTCAGGTGATTTAGATGCTTCTTATGGAGCATTTTCTTCATCTAGCATGGTGTTGGTCATGTTACAAGACACCTCCATAAGCTCTGATCGTTCTTGAATTAATAGCTTGAGCAGTCCAAGAAATGAAGTAGGTACCTCTTTGGGCAATGAAAAATCCCTTCCCAATGAGATAATGCATTCCCATATTACACATCTTTTTTCTCACAATAAAGGGTAATAAAGGCGAGCATTACACCATCTTAGGGCAAAATCATAAGATGTTCCCCCTTAAGAGGATAAATTCCTTGTACTTGACCCTTAGATAACTGAGGTGTAGTCATAAAATCTGTGTGTGAACGCTCCAATTAATACTTCCTAATATTTGAATGATTCAATTGGTAATGTTGCAATCCATTTCAGAGCATAACTATTACTAGTGAGTGAGAATGGGAAGCTGTTAATTTCATATGCCTCATTCTGGGACATCATTTGCACCAAGGCTTGGTACTAGAATAAGTGTCCAATTGCAGTCTTATAGCCTTGTTTAAACAACTTCATCATGGGCACCCTAAATAACTGGTTTGCTTGATTTCTGGAACTACTATCAAAATCTGGGCCTTCATACAGTGCAAGTATTCAAGGATTCTTGCGATGTGTAATTCTATGAATGCTTACTCCTTTGGCGGGTCATCCATTGCTTTCATTTTCTTCTTTTTGGCTTGATCGAAAGCCTTTATGAAGCTAGACAGCATTCGATGGTGAAAATAGGCTCTTCTTGCCAAGTAAAGATGAACTTCTTTTATCTCTGGGTGGTTGATTGATTGCGGATTGCTCCAAGCAACATCTCTCCATTTGTGAATATAATTAGCTATATTTTTGCCAAAATGTTAGTCCTAGTTGATAAGAGATTTTCTAATTTCTTCCTTTCTTTTCGAAAGGAAGCGTAGCAGAAATATATCTTGTAAGGGGACCCACTCATTAGTACCCTGTACTGCAAGAGTTCAGAACCAGTTCTTCTTTACTTTTGGAGAAAGTGAATTTTCAAAGTTCCGATGCATCTTTGCAAGGTTTGGATTCTCTCTGTAATACTCATTAGGATAGTGAGGGAGATTTGTGACTGGTGAATCACCAACATTGAATATGTTGAAACCATGATGCCGGTGCTCTCTCTGGTGATTGTGCCTTCTATGAGAATGTTCTCGTTCCTATTTGGTTGGCTTATGGAGGCCTCACCTTTGCTAATGTGATAACAAGATGCTACCATTGGGTATTGAAACAAAATTTCTTCATCAGATCTTAGATTGTTCTCGATTCCCAATTCTGGTAAGTCATCCCAGAATGCTGCCCATACTTCATTTGTAGCTGACAAAAATGACAAAGATGGTCTCCAAGCATGAAGTTCTAGGCATCTTTGATTAAGGTAGGGTCTTCTTTTCTTTCTCCCCACCATCTTCTTGTAGAAGGTAATCCCCAAGAATGTATGGTTGGAACCATGATGGCCAACAATGTATTCTTTTAGGACATGGGAATAGATCCTTCAAGAGCTCTTCCCTTCCTTTCTACTTTGCATGTTTGATATGATGATTTTGTACCTTACATCTCATCAATGGGACCTCTAGGATGTCTTTTAGGCAACTAAGGTCCCAACTTTCATCATCAACCATAAACTTCTTCTATACATTTTGGCTAAAGGTTTCAAGGAACTGACGATCATATTCTTGTTCTAGCATTGCCAAGTCAAGAATTTCTTTAACCGATATGTTGTTGGATGTTGCCTGTGCATCCTTCTTCGACATGATGATTCTACTATTCATGCAATGGTTAATGATTCTTCTTATTGTCTTGCATTTAGTCGTTGGGTGATTGATACCTTGATAATAATGACAGTATAAGAGATAATTTACCTTATCTACTTCTGTTGGGAACAAGGGTTCCAAGAGTTTTACATTACTAGAGTGAATGAGCCCCAATAGAATTAGTATCACTTCTTCATTAGAGTATTGGTATTTTGGCTCCTGAATCACCCTCTTCTTAAGCTACTTGTCATTACCACTAGTTTTGGTCTCAATGATGTTAACAAAAATATTTAGTTTGCTTATTTCCGATTCTTTCTTCTTGGGCCAAAAAGTGCTCTCTTTTTGCTTATGATCCCAAACTTTACTCTTTCTGGAGAGAGAGAGAGGAGGCTTTCCTTTCGACATGCCTCATTGGCCAGCACCTAGAAGGTAGTGATCTGCTCATTCACTAGGATTGCAAGGTCAACTTTGATGCCATTGTGATATAGATAGACTTTTTGCTCTTCTATCAAAGTTGCCTCATATTTGCTGGCTTCCTTCTGCCAACGAGAGATGAATTCTTCTATTGAATCATCATCCCTTTACTTCATGAGGAAGAGGTTTGCTAGTGTAATATCTTTCTTAGTCACATAGAACCTTCCAGAAATAGGTTTTGCATATCATTCCAGGTCTTGATTGACCTTGCTAGAAGCTTCAGGTACCACCAGAATCCTAGTCCCTTGAGTGATGAGCCAAATAATCTCATGTAAAGATTATGATAGATGGTGTAGTTTCTCATTTTAAGATTAAAGAGGGTGAGATGATACTGAGGATCATCTGTTCCATCAAACATATGGAAGTCTATCATCTTGAAGCCTCGTGGGAATGGTTCATTCTCGATCTCCAGCAGGTACAACTAATGATAAATACTTGGCACTTGAGAGGGCAAGTTTATTTGCCATTTAGCCACCAAATCATTCATCATTTCACTAAAATGTGCCATTGGATCCAGGTTCATTTGATTTGGTTGTGCTTGCTCATTTGCACAGAACAGTTGTTGTGGAGCGTTCGCACCAAATGACTATTCACAGACATTAATGTTAGGCGATCACCAAGGTGAAGCCACTGGAGAGGCGAGGGGTGAGGCATTCGGCACTATAAGGTCCCCTCTTAGCGGGTTAAAGACAAACGATCCCGGAGGCATGACGATTCCCATGGATGGAAAGTTGAGAGGGTGTGCGACATTAGATGGTTGGCCAAGATTGGAGGTTTGGCCAACATTTTGTTGAGCACATATCTCTCTTAGCCGCTGATTATTGGTCTCAAGCTATTCCAATCATCTTATTATTTCTTCCATAAAAGTAGTAGCTACATTTCCTTCAGCCATATATGATGTGACTATTGGGACAAATTGATGTCTATGCATCAATTGGTGGTGAGATGTAAACATCTGATCTTCTCTCCTAACATCCTCTGATAGAGAGTGAAATATTGGGGAGGTTCCATAGATCTAGCCATTGACCTCGTGATCATTCTTTGACAAGGTGGGCTGGGCGGTGGTGGTGACAAGTCCCCATCAGTTGAAGTGGTACAGATACTAACATACTTCACCCTTCTCTTCTTTTGATCTCTTTTCTTAGCCCTTTTTTATTTTTTCTCCACCTCTCATGCTTTTCTCAGGATCTGAAGGGTGCCTATCTTGTCAATTTCTCTCCTTTGGGAATAATAGAGATTTTCTAGGACAACGAATATATTGTTTCCCAAGCATTTATCTTGAGATGGAGATGGTTTCCTCATTACTGCAATATGTTTTTTAAAAAGTAGCTTCCAAATTTCTTTTATTGGGTGGTCAACTTGGGGGTCGACCTCTTCTTAGGTTTATTACTCATTGTTATCTTTCTTCTAATTCCTTTGGCAGGCTGGGCATAGCCCTTGACAACATTTCTCTACGCATTCCTCCTAAAGGGGCCAAGAGGTTTGGGATTGAAGGGAGGTTGTGTTTGCCTCCTCTTGATGACTTTTGGGAGGTCGAGAGTTATGCCTTTCTTCTGCCTTGTGGGAGCAAAGACCCTAATACTCATGATCTTGAAGGAGTTTGAAGTGGTGTGGAAAATAGGTTTATCTCTGATGATTCTAGAAGCATGAGGGGAAATAGCCTTCCTCCTCTACCTCCTATTCTTCTTGTACTTCTTCTCAAACTCGTAATTGGAGAGGCTGGGTGAGTGGAAGCGACCTTGGGAAATTCAGGAGCAGCCTTGGGAACTGCTGGAGCAACCTTGGTGAGAGTGGAATCAACGTCGACTCCCTCTTATAAATCACCAGCTTCTAACCAGTTGGCAGCATAATAAGGGAGTGAGGGACACTCCTATCAAAGTTGCACGGGGTGTTGACAGCAAAGCCACCACATAGCAAGAATCCAAAAGCTAGTGATGACGCCATTGGACTGAGTCTTGGAAAGGGAAGTGAGTGAAGGTAGAGATGATTGAAGATCTATAAAGAACAAAAGAGAGCTTAGTCAATTCTGTGAAAAGTAAGGTCTCTAAAATGCATTGACATTACTTTTTCTTAAAGATGAAGAGTGATATATTTCACGTTGGTTTTACCATTTTTGTACTTGTTATACCTGCACAAGAAGATTTTATCTTAGTTTTATCACTTGACTTGTTCCTTCATGTGCAACCTCAAGTTTATCCTAGATTTCCTTAGCAGTGTCACAAAAGAAAATCTTGTTAAACTTAGATGGTGTAAGAGCATAGTAAAGGTAGTTCTTTGCCTTACCATCTCTTTCTATTGCTTAAATGTCCTTAGCGGATATGCATCTTCTTTATTTAGGATAATTATTCTATCTTTGATTATCTTCCATAATTGATAATCTGCAGCTATCAAAAAAAATTTCATCTTCATCTTCTAGTACCCATAGTTTGTGCCATCAAATAGTGGGGGTCTAGAAGTGGACTGACCCTCAGCAGAAGTGTTATGAAAATAGTTGGCCATTTGGATCTCTTTACAGGTTATATAAACTGGTATGTAAGAAATAACAAGCAAAGTCTACTCTGATACCAATTGTTGGTCCCATTCAGATAGTGACTTATGAGGGGGGTGAAATGAATCTTTAAAAATTTTGGCCAATATCAATAGATAATGCTAAAATGAAGTAAGAGAAATTACATAACACACTAAGATAGTCATTTTATAGTGGTTTGGCCCTTAACTTGGCACCTAATTTACCTCTCTTACTAAACTCAAGTTCCACTAATACTATTGATTTTCTAAGCTCACCAACAAACTTATATATATATATATATATTGATTTTTCAAGCTCACCAATAAACTTATACATGTTGGTTTTCAAGCTCACCAACAAACATTTACAATCACTCAGCAAGTTTCCCACTTTTACTACACAAATGCACAAAAATATGCAGAAATAAATGTGTACAACTATTGATGCCTCTAACAGGCTGATGTTGTACAGGGTTTAGAAACACTAAACACAAATAATATAATAGTAAAGCAATGAAATTCAAACTCAAGAAATGGTTGAATCAGTGATGTTGAATGCTTCTCTCAATGAGTTGTATTGGAGTTGAAATCGTGGAAGAAAGCTTTGAATGCTTCGTAAATGTTCTTTTGAGGGATCTCGTTTTCAATTAATTATTGTTCCTTGTTGTCACTTAACTTCTTTTACATTGAAGCTTTTGACTTTCTCTACTGAGGTGGTTGAGAGTCATTAAATGCTGAGAAATGTCTGAATTTATTACCATTATACTGTCTTATGTGATTTTGGAGTTTATAACTTAGTTTCAGATTCTCCAAAGCTTAAGCAATATGAAGATTTTCACACAGCTCACATAAGTTGTCGTCTCTTTGGATGCACCAAAGATGTGTTTTGGAGGCTTCAAAGCAGCGTGACAACAATCTCTTGCATCTGATTCATGGAACTAACTCCGAAGAACTACTTTGTCTCTGAAGTCATTATTTTGTGACTCCAAAGAACTAATTCTAGACTCCAAAGAGTTTTTCTTATCTCCGACGAGTCGAGTTTTCAAAGAGTGTTCTATCAACTTTGAAGGCCATCATTCGCTATCTCTGAAATGCCTTATCAACTCTGAAGTACTTAATTGGATCCCAAAGCTTGTAAGCTCATGACTCTGAAGTATTTTACTATCTTCGAAGGCTGTGGATTTCGAAATGCTTTAGCTAGATTGAAGACTTTGACTTAACCCCAAAGTTGTACACTCGTAACTCTAAAATAATATCATCGCTTCTGACATTGTTTTTATTCATCTTCGAAGGTCATTAGCTTGTAACTCCGAAGTACTTTAGCTAACTTTGAAGAAATGGAACTTAAATCCGAAGCTGACTTTGTGACTCCGAAGATGTTTCCTTTGTCTCTGAAGTTGTTATGTTGTTTCCGAAGTATGCTTACTTCATGACTCCGAAATGTTCTTCCTTGACTCCGAAGCACCCTGAGTGACTCCAAAGTTGATTTCGAAGTCTTTTTGATACTTCTAAATTTTTTGATAACTTCTTTTAGGTATATTTATAATTTATATATTTACTTACTTGATTTCTTCCTTTAATCATCATGAAATGTGTTCTCCAGATTAATTTGAAAAATAATTCCATAAAATCCTTAAGAATGAATTGTTAGTACCTTAATATTTCACTCATGGCTTTTTGCTCATCATCAAAGCAAGCTAGATTAAGAATGTTCATCATCAAAATCAAGCTGGATAATAGTGTATGTTCAACATTCTCCCCGTTTTTGATAATGACAAAACACTGAGTGATGTACTTTTCAAAAATTATTCAAATAAAGAAAATATTTGAAGTGGCTAAATGCATGGTTGATATTGAGTGGAATTTTATTTACTTAGAGCAGCTCCCCTTGAATTGGTGCATTGTGTTTCAAACATTTTCATTGTATTTTCTCCATTTTCTTCTTTTTCTCCCCATTTTTGTCATAATCAAAAGGGTTAAAAGAAACAAAGAAAATGAGAATGAACAGAACATAACTTGTCACAAATTTTTTTTATAAATATGATCAAATTTTCATACAGACCTTACAAAAATTATAGATTATAAAAAACAAATAAGAAAAAATAATTACATTAGAGAGATAACAAAAAAAATGCAGAGGCAGCGCAATCAACGAGATGGTTTGGGTTTTCTTTTGTATGTTTTAGAAAAGGGTTCAGGTTTGGGTTGAGAGGTTGATGGTTTGGGAGATGATCTAGGTCTTTTTGGTGGAGGAGGTGGAATGAAAGCTGGATCGACTAGTAGTGTAGTTGAGGGTTCATAGATATAGACTATAGGTCCACAGTTAGTAACATAAATGAAGTCAATATGATCCCTAAAAGTTGGATCTAGCATCTTAGGGAAGAGTGTGGATCTCCCTTTTAGAATCGCCTCAGTATTGACATTCATTCTAGCAGTGTATTCTAGGTAGGTCATGGAAATGCGAGGAAGAAAAGCCTTTTTGTGTTCTTGTGGAGTTGAAATTTTTGGCTTCTTCTTGGGTTTGGAGGAGGATGACTGAGATGGTGGAGTAGAAAATGATGGTTTGGGTAATGGTTTTGGTTTTGGAAATGTAGGTGGTTTTCTGGGATTGTTGGTTTTTGTAGAGGGTGGTGGTGAAGTTTTTGGTGTTGGAGATGGGTCTAACTTGGGAAAATTGACTCTTATTTTATGATGAAGTGATAAATTAGCAAGTTGTGGAGCAACTGAGAAGATGGGCTTTGCCAACGTCTCCCCAAGAGGTAACTGGTGTTAGAGAACTCTAATACAGATACTCAATTATCTAGCTGGCATCGGGCCACATTGGATTCTGACTCTAATGGGACACCTTTTCAGCTACTATATAGTCTCATGAGACTAGGACCCAAGATATATGCATCCTCTTAGAATCCTTCTCTAAATGAGAGTCCTCATCCTACTTGCATATAGACTGCATATGCATCCTGGCTACTCACCCATGTTCAATTATAAATACCTTTAAATATGTATTCTCAGGATACAACCTCTTGCTATTATCCTATTATCTCTAAAAAAGCCCCTTTTATTGACTTGAGCATCAGAGTGTTCACTTTAGAAATACCCTCAGCATCTTCTAACCTTTGTTCTAGTATCGTAGGATTCAAGAAGGGATTTTCTCAAAAGCCACATCAGTATTCTATTTATGGATGACCCAAACACTTTTTAAAACTAAAATAAATGCATAAGCTTTTAGTTTTTTAGTCTTACTTTTGTGCTAACATTAGATTGAAAAATAGACTTGTTTGATTTAACTAGAGTTTGTTGACTTGAGGCTGATAATCATTTGAGGTTCAAGAAAACTATGCTAACATATATGAGTTAAAATGGGCGAGTAGGGGAATGGCATGACCCCTTCTTCCTGAAAATATTTGACACTTCAACTACATTTTTTTCTACTTTTATGCCTCATGCCATTATTTCTTATATTTTTAATATGTATTTTTCTACTTTTATATTAATAAGCTTGTATTACCGATGTAATCTCCTACTTACTATACTTTTATAACATACTACTTTATCAATATATCATCTTTCTAATACAATCAATCCAAACAATGTCAAGGATATTGATGCAGCGAAGCATTGAAATAATAATTAAAAGGTCCAATTAGCCTCTCATAAGGCTAAGTGCATGTCAGTGTTGTTTGAAAACGAGTAGTTAGAATATCTAGATTAATTAAAATAAATAAGTTTATCATGGATTTATATAATAAATAAATATAAAAAGCTAAAATTTATTACTTTGTAAATCCAATAATATTTTAAAAAGAGATAAATATTTTATAAATTATTTAATAATTTTCAATGCCCTATAAGTCAGTTAATTTTAATAAGCAAAAAAAAATCTCCTTAAAAGTGCTTATGGCTTATTTGCTAAGACAAACTTCTAAGTCATTTTGATATGTTCCATCAAAAGAGATTTATCCCGTATGATAACTTATTTTAAGCAAACAAGCTTTATGCCCCAAAACAAAATTAAATACATCAGGAGGTCCTGTGTATTTTTTTTTAAACAAACATTATATCATTCCTTAGTTCAATTCATATGTTTCATCGAACGCTGCTTAGTTTTTATGCAAGCGCATTTTCTTAAGATAAGCTATAAATCTAAAAAATAAGTAGAATCAAATGGGCCCTAGTATTTATTTATTTGTAGTATTTTAATTAAATCTAAGTCAATCTTTTTATTTGTTTTTATGTATGTTTCTATGATTAAGGTGGGCCAAAACAAATGGAAACTCGTGAGATTATTAAAAGAAAAAAATGTTCGTAATGGCTAGACATATAAGTCCATTTGGATGGAATGAATTAAGAACGAGAATAGAAGGACAGTATGTTTAAAAGCCCAGCTGGATGACATGAACAATGTAGGTTTGAATAAAAAGTGAGAAGAAATGCTTTAAATATATATCATAATAAAAAATAGGATTTTTATAATAGTTAAAATGCAACATCAACCTTAACAGGTGCGCAGAAAAAAGTGGATTGCTAATGCATCCAAATAAACCTCAAAAAATTTTTAAAGGGAAATGATTTTTTTTATATTGACTAAATAAATAGTTTTAAGAACTCTAGATTTAATTAAAGTATTGCATATGCAAGAAGGGTAAGTCATATAACTCTTTTGGAGGCATTTTTTTCTTGGTATTTTCTGCAAAAATATTATAACATTACTTTAATCATTCTATAATCAACGCCATCGCTATACTTTCCATATTATAACTTTGTTTCACTTATATATATAATATTCTTTTATTTTTTTATTTTTTATTTGTAATCAAATACACGTTGAGTGCACTTTGAGGTTACAAAAGCATGCAAATTCTACTTAAATTAAACAATTTAATCATTGTTATTGATTTGATGATAATGATAGTTTTTAACTAATTATAATATTTACCTCAATCTAAACCACAAGAAAGGCTCACGATATTCTTATAATATTTACTCTAGGAAGCAATAACAGTGTAATGCTCCAGTGAGTCAAAATATAACAAGATAAAGTGATAAATATTTTAATATAATATTCATGTTTCGTTTAAACAGCTAAGCCATCACAATTATTTTTTGTAGCTTGAATTGCATACCGAGAGCATACCAAAAATCCAGCTCTGAGTTTGATAAGTTGGAAACTTCTCCAACAGTCTATTTCACCTTTTTTCATATTAAGTTACATTTTAAATGCCTGCAACTACCAGTCAAATTTGGACTTTCGTTTGGAATCCTTACAACCATTTATGATAGAGATATTTTTATAAAGAAGTTTATAAGTGTAGGTATTTTTCAAAATCAATGATTATGGAAAAAATGACAAAATATTTCATAATTTATCATAACTTATATTTCTAATTTCATCTCCCACTTCTTCGTGTAAAAATCTATTTATTGTATTTTCATCCACTTGATTTTTAATGATTATCTTATATTATATAATACCATTTTTCCAACTCTCTCTCTCTCTCTCTCTCCACCCTTTTTATCATCTGCCCAACTTTATCATTTTACACCCTTTCTCTCTTTTCCATCCTTTTTATCATCTGCCCAACTTTATCATTTTATCATTTTACACGCTCTCTCTTTTCCATCCTTTTTATCATCTGCCCAACTTTATCATTTTCTACCCTTTTTATCATCTTCCCAACGCATCCTAAAAGTGATCGGATTGTAACATGAGAACTTGGCTGGGAATATTGTTTTCCACGTTGATCCAAACAAACATGATGTTTCCAGAATAATTTTACGATAAAAATATAATAGTTATCTTAATACTTAAGCATGTCAAAATATTGAAATATATATTTAATATAGAACTTTTTCATTTAAATAGTTCATTGGTATAAAAATTAATTTTATGATTTCAAGTACATAACAAGATAATTAACCTCATGCCCATGCGACATCTATCCTCCTTTCCTAGGTAGATTAGGTGGAGCACAGCACCGCAGCGGTACTTAGATCTGAATATAAATACTCAAGATCTAAACCGTTTATTAACCATATTTTCTGTATTAATGCTATCCCAAAAAATTTCAAGGCGATTGGTTGCCTATGCTATACAATATCATTCACATGTTTATGTGTATTATTTCCCTAATAGTATTATTTATTTTTAATCAGACCCATACATTATGTTTAAAATAAATTTACATTTAAAAGGATATGATAATACAATATTCAAGTCAGTAATATTATTCAAAACTGGAATTTTATGATTTTTATTCAAGAAGCCCCAAAAAAATAATGAATTTCTTGATTTTAAATGTTGATATATGTAGGGCCCATCTTCCTAAGCAAGCGCTCTTCAGATCCTCTCTATTTAGGGGTGCAAATCAGGTTGGTTTATTTTGGGTCAGAGTGATCTCAACCTTAATCCTATATTTAAAAATTTTTACCCAACCCTACATATATGGCGAGTTGGTTTAACCTTTTTCCAAACCTTACCCTATCTTTCACCATTCGTGTTAAATTCAGGTTAAGTTTGGGTCAATAGTTTGGGTTAATAAAAAGAAACCAAACTGTGTAAATGGAAAGTACATGCTTGATAATTACCCATTCATTATTATCAATTCAATTTAAAACTAACAATGATTTTGATAACATTTCGAGGATATAGAAGTTTAAACGTACATGAAAACAAGAAACACCAATCATTTTGGAAGCTTTCTTGTCTGGATCCACCTTGTGCGTATCTTACACTGAAGTGGGTGGGACCATCTGGTTTTGCAATTTCTCATTCTTTGTCATATTAGAAGGGTGGTTCCGTTACCTCCTAATTTCAACTGCTTCTGCAAGTGGCAAGGGTTGACATTCTAAAGGACTAGTTTTATCCCTTAGAAACTAAATAAAAACAATAGTGTATCAGTTACACATCTCTTAGAAGCAAAGATCTAAACTTTCTAAAAGAAGATGCTACCTCAACTTGCTATCTAAGTAGAAGATATCTTCCATGGCTTCTTTTACCTCCAACATGTACAATCATGTCGCATTGCAAGCAAAGGGAACTCCCATCTATCCCACAGTAAAAGAATGCTACATAGAGTTTCCAAAAGCAAAATAAAATTCAAGTCCTTTCTTAATTGGACTAAGAGGAGAACTTTGTGAAATGAAACAAATGCATACCAGGGGCATCATGGAAGCATAATCACATGAGAAAATCTACAAATTTCCAAATAAGGAGATTAAATTGAGCTCTTTGGATGGTTAAAAGAATTAACTAGAATTTGAGATTTATGTGGCAGAACTCTTTAGAGTCATTGCTTAATCTATACAATCAAGCTAACAATTTGCCAATGCCATGTATTGCTTGTGTCTTGCATTAGTACACGATGTTGCATGATTCATGAATTGTCAAGGTAGCTAAGCATGCTAACAGCCCTATGTGACAGAGCACCAACATACCATGCATAAAGAGCAAACAGGTATCTTTCACTAACCTTTGAACTAATGTCCACGATATGTTCGTCAAGATGTTTGAGAGTCTTCTCAAAATCAACTAAAGCTTGTAGCTAAAAAGAAGATGCAGGAAAAGAGTTAGAATATGCAAATCAGCACTTCCAAGAATCATGCAAAAAGTTCAAAGGGACACATGGAAGCTTCTAAATATTAACTAATGACTAAACAATTTTCCAAGCAAGAAATGCAAAGATATCTTCATTCTCTATGATCTGACATGAAAATTAAAATGGTCAAAGTTCACTCTAATAGAGTTGCATTAAACACCAATCATGCTTAGCAAAAATGCAAGCCTTGTTTCTGTCATGTAACAACTGTTATGGGCCACAACAGCCCCTTCCATAATTATTACAACCCCTTTTCTTATTTTTCTTCTTAAGAAATAGATGCCTGACCTTCAATGAATTGAATCTGCTTTTTAATATTGAAATTGAGCACAACAAAGCTATATTGACATATGCTTCATTTGTAAATAGCACTAGTAAAAAAAAAAAAATATGGGGATGAAACTATAGAAAGGTATCAATGGAGCAAATATTGCAGATAGGCCAATGAAATAAGAATGATAGGTATGATTGATGCTAGAAATGGAAACAAACAACTATAACATTATTTATAACTTATGTTCTCATGCCTGAAGAAATGTTCAATATGTTGTAAGGTTGTGTAACTTAGTAGTTCTCTAAGTAGTAAGTTCCGGACTATTCTTGCCTGTAAAGAGAACCTGAGCAACAATTCTTCTTACCAAATAAGAAACAAACAACTTTTGCTTGTGAAGAATAGTTTCTCTTCTCTCAATGATAAAACAACATCAAATCCAAGACTCCATTGAAGAACATTACAATATTATAAGCCATAACAGGCATATTTTATAGAATATAAATAGGAAGAGACTTACCAACACACCCAACAATCTGCTTGCAACAAACAAGTAGAAGAAGTAAAATTTAATCTCAGCAAGTCATCAAGGGTATCTGTTGAAACAAAAGCATGGCTTTGCAGGACTTTGCAAACCTGCAAGGTGTAAACAGAATCTATTGCAGAAAATCTACAATACTTAGAGGAGCTATATCCAACATTTGGAATAATTGCATAGCACCTTGGATAATTATAAGCACCATCCAAGTAAGAAAAAAACAACTATATGACGAAAATACATATCCACATAATCCAAATAAGAAACAAACAACTATAACATATAAAATTTTCAATCCATTACATGCCCAAGTCTCAAACTCAAATAAATAGATTTCAACCATAAGTATCTAGTTTTAAGGCAATCACTTTCAATAAAGTGAAAAACATCTTCTTCCTTTCAAATATGATCATTCTTCAATGAGAATTCCCTTTCCCTAAAAAGAATGCAATTTTGTTAATAAATATTATAGCAAAAGAGATAAACATAGAAAGAAAGAAATGTTAATTTGTTAGTTAACAAACCTTTATATTTGTAGTGGAAGGAGCACTGCTAGATCCAACATCATCCGTAATGACTACAAGTTGATTAGAACAAACCCATTAGCATGAAATATAAGAAAAGAAAATGGGACATTAACTTCTTACCAAATTGAAGAGTGTAAAATTTTAAAAATGAAATTACCTAATGTGCCTATTGTAAGTTCTTTTAGATGCTCCTTAATATCAACTAGTTTTGGCCATGATCATATCCAATCTTGAGCATATTTTACACTCTCCACTAGGCTTGTGCTAATGAACTTCTGTATGGATCAAGCACACATCCTCCTGTACTAAATGCTGATTTGGGGGCAACAATAGAGGAATGGTGAGAATGTCAATTGCCATATGAGACAACACTTTATACTTGTAAGTATTAATGGACTAGCATGCTAAAATGTCAAACTCATCACCATCCATCTCAACAACCATATTTTCCAAACCCTTACTCATAGCCACATCATTATCATCCTCCATATTAAATAGTGAATAAAATTCCTAAAAATACATTTCAGGCAAACAAGCACATGCATTATAAATCAAATCATGTGAATAATAACTTAATAGAAAAAATGTACTATTTTCATCAACAAAAAATTACCTTGATTTTTAAATGAAGGTTGGCATGGCTATAAACCTATATGGTTGTAACTGCGGTGGCTGGCTAGCTGTGGTGCCGTGAGCAATATGGTGAACTCTAATGCTTGCACCCAATGCAATAGCCACTTTACGGCTTTCTCCATGTTGTGATTAACCTGAGAAAATGAAGGTTCCTATTTTCTAAGATAGACACAAAAGGAATCATCCAAAATAAGAATTATGAGACTTTGGTAGGACGTTGTAGCACCTCGCCGATCAAACAGTTATGATGAAAGTACATAACTGAATAAAGTATATCATCTTTTAATATATATAATCTCCCATCAAAATTACAAATGACAAATGTCCTACAATAAACATTATGATCATATGCATCTCATAAGTCCGCATAACTCATATATATCATATTAAATAACACAATTAACTAAACGGATTCAATTCTCCCTACCTGGAGTTATAACCCCAGATTGGTTTCCCTCAGGTAAACCTATTAAGATTTTAAAATAGGGTGAGCTGGGCAACTCGGTAAGTAGGTAAATAAAAGCAACAGATGACTTCATTTAGTCACACTTGAACCATCACTCATTTGCCCATTGGTTAGTCACATCAAACACAGCTATAAAATTCATACAAAGTTTTATATAAACTACAAACATAGACCAAGTCTGACCATTGACCAATCCCATGGTCATACCCAACCTAATGCCATGTTCATCAATCTTAGGCTACTATATAACCCCACATAAGCAACAATTATGCAACATGAACAAGCACTCTCAAATCATATCATAATTGTAAATCTAGATACAAACATGCCACATGTCTACCTGATCGAACCCCTTATTACTCAGATCACGTGCATCTCATATCCATATCACATACCTGCTCGATCAAACCCCTTATTACTCAGGTAATGTGTATCTCATCATATTTAGCCATTCAAGCTCATCTCTTAGCCATATAGGCCGGGCAAACTGCCCCATCATCATCATCATCATGTGCACATCTCAATCACTCATGCCATCTTGTATGATGCATACCAAATATCATGCCATGTATCATCTATCACATGTGGGCCAAGGCCTATTTTCATGCATCATGCAACATCACTAATATACGCAACTATGGTTCCAATACTTTAACATGTCATGCATGCTCTAGACTCACCCAACAAGGTCTATAAATAAGACATATTCTTCACTTAGGCATTCCATCAAACACATGTGGGCCAAAATTCACAAAACCATAAATCATAAGAGAAAATATGGAGAAAACATGCAAAGCATGTTCAACACAATAAAGCCTCATTCCAATCATTCAAACCAAGAGCTCAAAATATAAATTCAACACAATTTGTTACTGCCCGAACACAATACATAAAAGTCATGTAAATTGGAAAAGAAATTTTCATGAGTTTAGAAAATCATTTTCTACTTACCCAAAATCTAAGGATTTAAGCTTCTGTACTAAATTCTTGCTTCCCAAGACTTTCTTACACCTTCTCACTTCCAAATATTTCAAATTTCAAGCAATATGCATTTCTTTTTTTCAAATGTAGTTATTTCTCCTGCAAGAAAAAATGATTTGACTTTACTATTTATTATTACTATTGATTATTTACTATTCATCATTCGCTGACTATTTACTGTTCACTATTTACTATTTAATATTCACTTTTTACTATTCAGATAAATAGTAAATTACTATTTATATACACTATTCACAGTTATTGTTCACAATGTACAAATTTTATTTTTATTTTTCATCTATAAAACTATATATACACCATATTCCCTTAATATGAACCATAGGATTTATTCTATATCTTGAAAGGATCATTTCAAGATGTCTGAGTGATATTTAAATCTTTTTACTATAGAGATTTGATAGTATTTCTTTTTCAATGGATAGAAAACTTCATCATTTAAACTATGATTCTACATCTAAATGCTCTCAAATTCTCATGATAACATAATATATATGAAATACAATTGTTTAACAAATTGGATTGATAGAAAAATTTGACATAACCTACTTACCTCAGTTTCTTCTTTTCCTTCACTGCCTCTCCTCTCCCTGCGTCTCTCTCCCTCTTGCTTTCTCTCCTCTCTCCCTACTCTCTCTCTCTCTTGCTCGCTCTCTCTCTTTCTCCCTTCTCTCTCGCTGCCCCTCTCCCTTTCTTATAAGCGGAAACCATTCGCCAACGACCGCATCGAATACAGTTGTCAACCACCTGCATTCAATGCAGGGTATCATATTCTCCCCACCTTATAAAAGTTTCATCCTCGAAACTTAGACATTAAGTCCATAAGTGAGGATATCTCTCTTTCATGGCGTCCTCAAGCTCCCAAGTTGCCTCATTCTCTGAATGATGACTCCACTGAACCTTCATAAGCCCAATCGTCTTGTTTCTTAGTTGTTTCTCTTGGTTGTCTAGAATCCGAACTAGATACTCATCATGCTGCAAATTGTCTTGCATCTGTATATGATCTGATTGTAATACATATGATAGATCTGGCTCATACTTTCTCAACATCAAGACATGGAATACATCATGTATCCTTGACAAGGAAGGCGGTAAGGCCAAGCGATATGCTACTTTCCCAATCCTCTCTAAGATCTCATAGGGTTCAATATACCTTGGGCTCAACTTACCCTTTTTCCCAAACCTGACAACCCCTTTCATTGGTGAGACCTTTAAGAATACCTTATCCCCAACTTGAAATTCAAGGTCCCTATGCCTTGTATTTGCGTAGCTCTTCTGTCTTGATTAGGCTATCTTAATTCTTTCTTTGATCTTAGACATCTTTTCTACAGTCGCTGCTATCATCTGAGGACCCAATACTGTGGCTTCTCCCACTTCATCCCAACATAGAAGTGATCTACACTTCCTTCTGTGTAGTGTTTCATATAGAGCTATCTGAATGCTAAAGTGATTATTGTTATTTAATGAAATTTTGCTAAAGATAAATACTCACTCCATGAATTTTTCCAATCTAGCACATAGGCATGGAGCATATCTTCTAACTGTTGGTTCACCCGTTCTGTCTTCCCATCTGTCTGTGGGTGAAAAGTAGTATTGAATTTCAACTAAGTCCCCAATGCTTTATGCAATGCCTTCTAGAATTTAGAAGTGAATATCTTATCTCGATCTGAGATAATAGATTTGGGAACACCATTGATGGCTCAAATTTAATACCTCGCAAGTGCACGGTCGATGTATAGTCTAGTGTGCTTATGCAAGGGTCGAT
>JAYJMB010073791.1:1652-18625 GCA_036873735.1 Pouteria campechiana | reverse complement strand
TGTCATTTTTATTTATTTTATGACTTTGGAGCATTTGCAGATATACATGCACCCTTTTTCTATAATGGCAGTTTTATCATTGCTTCTGATATACTTAAAATATATATGTTTTATCAAAATATTTTTAAAAATATCAGAAATTATTAGTTTCTAAATTAATCAATGGCTGGTATAATTTTAGAAAAGCCGTCTAAATCTTCTAAAGTGAAATAATTGTCCTCTAAGAGTGTCCATCAAATGTAATTATTGAAAATATCCTTTGAAAATTGGCGATTTTGATATTTTTAAATATATTTTTGTGATGAATTATCGATATTTTTGTAAATATTTTTTAAAAAATTATAAAATCACAATTATAGTTAAAAGGTACACGTATATCTACGAATGCCGCCTCTGATATCATGGGTGAATTATCCTTGCAATGACGTACGTTAGCGTCGCTCCAAAGGTTGTTTCCACAACCTTTTCCTAGTAGCATTTAATTTCAAAGTGAATTTGTCCTTTTATGATGGGGGTCTAAGGAAGTTGAACCACCGAAGCAACCGTATCTTAAGGCAGCTATTTCTATACAGAGCACAGTATTTTAAACTTCCAAAATGGTTTCAGAGGTCAACTGAATTTTGCTAGGTCTCCAGTCTCCACATGGAAATAAGCATTTGTTGTAGTAGCTTTAGTAGGAAATCTGCCCATGGAGATATGGTGGCCATTTGGGGGAAGTTGTTTCCATCAATTCAAGCTTTTTGATGAATTGGGTTGGCAGCATTTGATTCATTAGGTTCATAGCACTTTCGTTATCATTGCTCTTGCTTTATTTCCAGTTAATACCATCCAAACATTCCATAAATTGGGTGTTGGACGGTTTCTTGTTAAAAATCTCTTTTTTAATGGCCCATCTTCGCCATTGATGCGGATTGTCCCATCCCTTTTTCATAGCCATGCATTGGGGCTGGTTGGCTCCACATGGCCTTGCCATTAATATGCAATGCCAATGTGTGGGCAATGATTTCATTTATTAATTTCAGCCTGTTCTTGCACTTGGATGGCCTGCACGAAAAGCAGCATGTGGCTGTGTGGTTCCACTAATTTGGGGATCAAATAGTGGGCAGATGAAATCTCACTTTCTTTTTATGGCTGTTATCACCTCTTTTTCCTTTTTTCTCCTTTTCTTTTCTATCCAAACAATCAGACCTTTTTGTGTGTGCATATCCAACCAAATGTACCTACCTTTCGACAATGTAATTAGATTTATGAATTTCATGTTTGAAATTTACACCGCTACATTGCCATGCAGTGGCAATGTAAGTACAAGGTGGAAGGAAGGTAGTGTGGTAATGTGTGCCTAGGCATGTGGTGTGTATGTACAAAAAAAGAATCGCTGCAGAGGCCTACCTAATTTCTCTAGCTAACCTCAAACCTAACTCTCATGGAGATCGTTTTGGGTCTTGATGCAATGGTAGATGAAAAATACACCAACTTGGCAAGGTTTTTTTTTTTTAAAAAAAATTAGATTGGTGGCGAGCAATCCAAAAAATCACAAAATTTATAAAGAATTTTAAGGCAGGAAATGACGATGTTGCGTGAAAAGAGTATTAGTTATAAAGTGAATAAAAATAAAATAAATATTTTTTAAAATCTAAGCAATAACATAATAGGTTGTATTTATTAAAATGGTTAAAGCATTTTAATATGCATTAAAATAAGAAGAAGAAAAATAAAGCTTTTGCACCCATTTTAATTTTTTGGATGCTTTTAGGCTCCCTTTGGTTTACCCATAAGTTCAGAAACCATAGAAGTAGCATAAATCTTAATATTTTTTATATTTTTATATCTTTAATTATCTTTATAAAAGTAGCTCATGGTTGGAAAATCAAAGCCATTGATCTGTCGTCAAGAGACGGAGATGGAAAATGTGTAGTGTTTACAGGGGATTCGGGGCCTTATCCAACCACGGTGGGAGAGCAACTACTGGTTTTGATTAGCCATTTTTTGGCAGCAGGAAAAAGACACGTGAGTATCACTGTCGTCCTTAATGCTGCTGTCCAAAAACGCTTTCTAATTTCTTTTTAATGCATGATTAAAACAGGGTTTAAAAAGGGGAAGAGGGAGGGGGTCGGTTTCTTGCGATCAAAGCAGCTTTGGTTCGGGTTCGGAGCTAGGCTCGGTTGGCGACTTTGAGCGGATAAGCACGACCAGATGCCCATCAGAGCCCATCTACCGCCTTCCCTCTCCACTACAAGAACCCACGCCCATTCATCTCTTGACTTTCCAAAACTCTTCCCTACCCCTCTCTCTCTCTCTCTCTCCCAACAGCCAAGTGAGGGAAAAAAAAGGCTAGAATTCCCATTTTCTTTCTTCCAATCCTTCAAACTGGCGATCGACCAAGAACCCACCTTTAAAGAAATCAAACCCAAGAACAGAAGAATCATGGTAAGGCACAACATCTTTCTTATGTTCTTTTTACCTCTTCCATCGATTTTGTTTCACCATTTTCAATTGCATTTCTTCTGGGATATGAAAAATCATCTTCATTTGATTTCACTTCTTCTGTAATGAGGAGTTTGTAACCATTTTTGGTTTGGTTGGAGCAGGGAGCTGGCGGTCCTGAGGAAGACGACATGTGGCCTTCCTGGCTTCGCCCCCTTCTCGAGACCAGCTTCTTCGTTCAATGCAAATTCCACAACGATGCCCACAAGAGCGAATGCAATATGTTCTGCTTGGATTGCATGAACGGGGCTCTCTGTTCTCTCTGCCTCGCATACCACAAAGATCATCGAACCATTCAGGTCAGTTCGAATCTCCCACTGGGGTATGTCTATGTCATTTTGGTCTTTCGCAATTCGTTTTCTATGATTGTAGCTCCATTGCTGATGAGTGGGTCTTTCCTAATTATGACTATTGTAGCTCCAGTTCTGATGAGCGGGCCTTTGCCAATTCGTTCGCTATGTTTGTAGCTCAAGTTCTGATGAGTGTTTCTGCCATTGTCTTTTTGTTTTGGCAGATAAGGAGGTCGTCTTACCATGATGTTATAAGGGTGTCTGAGATCCAAAAATACATGGACATTGCTGGGGTGCAAACCTACATCATCAACAGCGCCAGGGTCGTTTTCTTGAACGAGAGGCCTCAGCCCAGGCCTGGCAAGGGCGTGACCAACACCTGCGAGGTCTGTGACAGGAGCTTACTCGTTTCCTTCAGGTTCTGCTCGCTGGGTTGCAAGGTACTGACAACCCAATCCCCATTTTCAATTCTCTTCTCACACCTTTCTCTGTTTTAGGAAATCCCTCTGTTTTGTCCTATTTCATAGAGAATGCGAAAGAAATGGAAATGTGGGCGTCTTGCACTTATCTAATCCTAATCTCTTTTGGGGTTTTCTTTGATTCGAAAGCAGATTGCTGGAACATCCAATAGCCCCAAGAATCATAGAAAGAAACCGGCGAGGCTGGTGTCCGATTCCGAAGACTCTTACTCAAGCAGTAATCACCATCACCACCACGCCCATGAGAAGACGGTCCGAAGCTTTACGCCATCAACGCCGCCGCCGACTGTGGTGAATTTCAGGTCTGCAAAGCGAAGGAAGGGCATCCCCCACAGAGCTCCATTGGGAGGACTCCTATTAGAATACTAAAAATAGGCTCGTATACACCCAATGCTCGGTGTATATGTCATGCCCATTACATAAGAAGGTTTGGCGTTGTGTATTGATGCAGTCAAGGTAGGGTGTATATACAAATGAAAGAAAAAAAATGAAATAAAAAAGAATAAAAAATAAAAATGAGAAGGAGAGAGGGACAATTGCCAATGGCAACGAGGGAAGAAATTAGGAAGATGGAGGTGTACTTAGTATACCCTTAGTATACCTAAGTTTTGATAGCGTGTTTTGATTAAATTACTGTGAATACGTATACTTTGGTTTGGTAGGGAAGAAATTGCTGAGAGAGAGAGAGAGAGAGAGAGAGAGAGAGAGAGAGAGAGACTGTGGGGGGTTTAATGTAAAATGACTTTGGAGTGAGGGGGTTTAATGTAAGAGAAGCTGTTGTTTTTTAGTACGGTAGGGTATTTTTATAATTCGAAAGAAGTTGGATTTTACGTCGGATCTTCCGCGGATTAAAATTTCCATTCCGAGCAACTTGTCGAGATGACCGTACGACGACGCGTGTGCCCACTGGCGGCTGTGTGGGCACGTGGCGGGCTCCCATTGGGCGAAGGAAAGCGATGTGCCCGGCAACTTTGGGGATGTGGCCCCCACACGTGTGTCGTCTTCCGGCGCTTGGAGCCGCCCTCGAGTGGGGCCAGCGTGCCCACCGGCCTGATCATCCGGACCGTCCGTGCTCGGTTACAATGAAATCAAGGTCAAATGAATAGATGCGTTGCACTGTCGTGGAACTCTGACCTTATGTGCAACGTGATTCTTGCACGAGTAGACAGGAATGGCACATCTCTCATTCATGCCTTGCAAGAGGCCAAAAACCATGCATGTAGCCAGCGTTATCTGCGTACAGGGGCTGGTGGGCCATGCATCAGAAAACCCATTGCATCAATGGTTTGGATTATTAATTCATGGAGGAGTTGAATTTTCTCATCAAAGCACAGATGGATTGCGAGTTCAAACCTCCACTTAATTGTGGAATCTTGTTTAGTTGATCATTTGTCACGTCAATCACCAAGATTTTTCGAACAACTTCCCATCGCATCAATTGTGGAGATCGTTGAAAAATAAATTTTAGTAGATTAGACCCTCTAAATTTATAATATCATAAAATAACATAGCTAAATTTCAATATTAAAGTTTTGGGTTTGTTTTAAAATGACCAAAAGAGAGAGAAATAAGAAGAATTAAAAAAAAGAGAGAGGAGAGAATGAGATAATGTGATGGAAAATAATAATTAGAAATAAAATAAATATTTTTTTTATAAAAGATGGAGATTAATGATTGTAAATATATGCAACAATTAAAAAAATAAATTATTTAGTAATTAAGATGTCAAATTATGTTTAAAGGATACAAACGGATGAAAAACTTTTCCATTTCCCCAATGAAGTTTTAAATTCTATAGATTTGAACAGCATATTTTGAGAATATTGCATATTAAAAAATTTTAATATCAAAAGTTAAAACCTTATAAATTACATTAAAGATTTTAATATACACTATTTTCTAATATATAGTCTTTAAACTGTAACATCAGGAGATAATTATGCTAATTAATAAGGTTTTAAATCTAAAGAGTTTAATTTATAAAAGATCTAAAACAGGATTTTTCTTCTGGTTCTCACCAACTCATACATATCTCAAAGTTAGAAATCTAGAGCTCTAGATTGGGTTGCTATGAGAAGCACGCGAGACGTCCACGTGGAAAGATTGCGATTAGCGTGGGTGGGCCCCACCACAATGGACGGCTATCATCGACCAGCGAAACCCACGATTTTCTTCCTTCGCCGCTCGATTCAACGTCGGACGTGCGCCACTCGTTGCAGGCGGCGGGGTGGCCCCTTCGGAGATTGCTGACGTGGGAATATCTGCTCGGCCGTACGCGCACTTGCTAGTGGGCCGCTTCCTCTCAGTTGCGGCATCTTCGGCTGTTAACGCAGGCGGCGTCGCACGTGTACATGCGGCCGTGATCCGTCCACGTGTCGGGCCCACGTTCTACCGATGTAAACCGTCCGAACTGCCCGCCCGCCTTCCATGACTCAGGAGAAGAAGGAAAATCCAAATTTCTGATGTGTGGCTGACATGAGTGGTTCGAGCGGGACACACACATTTCCACCAATCACACGTCAGAATTTCAGGCCATCAATTTGAAGGGGATGCTTCTAATTGCAATCTCTGGCATTTGACGAGTCCCCCCCACCGATTGGAATGATTAACTTGATAGGTGGGGCCCACGGTGGAATATGGCCCAACCGCCTCAAAATACAGGCATTAATGCAGGCTGCTTTTGTGCACATGTTGTTCGGGCGGGGCGTGACGGATGATACGCTGCCCAATTATTTGACGGTTATGTTTACATTTGGTTTTTGGGTTATGCTTGACATAGTGAATGTACATTCATTATTTTTTTTCCCCACTATTTGTGGTCGGTCCCCTAAGACGTCAATTCAGACTACTTTTTAAACCCTAGTCAAACGAATGCCGCAAAGAATGGCAAATAAATTAAATATTATAAATAAATCCTAGTAAACTTTGGGTATATTTGGGAAATGCGAAAAAGAGGCCAAAAAGAAGAGAAAGCAGTATATTTTAAGAAAGTTAAACAAAAAGGAGATATTAAAAGATTATAGTGATATAATAATTAAACATAAAATAAATAAATTATAATTATTAAATTAATTAAATATCACATTTTTTCTGTGCTTGGATGCGGGATGATAACGTTGATGTGTACTTTAAACCAGTTTATAGAGATATATCCGGTGCATGTACCATGGGAGACGCATTCATGAGGCGTTCGCTCAAGTCATGATTTTTCAAAAAAGCTATGACAAGTGGTCCCTATTTAACTAGAAATGGGCCCCCTCGCAAGCCCCAAATTTTAGTACAAAAAATGGAAGTTCCCTTCAACATGTGTGGTCCACCGGAATTCTAGGCTAATTTATCTAAAGCTAGGCTAAAAAATAAATAAAATAAATCATCATAAGAAAGGTGGACAACCATGAATAAACAAATCAAGGGAAGAAGCTCCGCATGCCTCCGTCATCAGCCAGCTTTCCTTCCAATGCAAAAGTGGGGAAGGAGGAGGATTTCTCTTATCCGATCATGGACGGGATGTTTTGTCCTTGAACGTTGACATGTTGCAAAGGCTCGTACCTGCATTGCATCTGCCAGGCCCTCACATGAATGTCGTGGCCAGCCATTAAAGAGCAGGCCAAAGTTAGGAAACAAGCAATTCCCCATTGCCTCTTCGGATTGGTCCTAATGAAAATAGATGATACAAGAAAGAAAATCATATATATCAAGAAATGAATATAGAAGAACAATCGTACATATATAGAAGTATTAATTGACAGTGACTTTTGTATTTTGTTAAATGTCATTGCCTTGTGATATACGCTGTGAATTAGTTGTCTTAATCTTTTTAAATTAAATTAAGATACAATTCAAAATAATTTAATTTTTCAACCCAAATTATCAATAATCTAATTCAACATAAAATTCGATTGATATGATTATGATTTAAGTTTAGCAATAAGGTTGGAAGTAAGGCTAAATTTTATAAATAGGATTAGAGTTGGGGTTAACTCCACCCAAACTAATTACACCCTAGGACCACTTTGTAGAGAAATGTCACCCATCCCAGCTATTTTCATTCCACATGAAAGGGACCCACCAGATGGACGGATCAGATTCACCTATTGACTTCTCACATTTCCCTTATCGGGTGGCAAGTGTTGTCCTTACAACGCATAGTTACCCTGATCTTACTTCATAGTCGGCCGCTTTATTTTTTCTTTTTGACCATATCTCAAGTATTTAAACCCATGA
Source organism: Pouteria campechiana (assembly GCA_036873735.1). Taxonomy (NCBI): domain Eukaryota; kingdom Viridiplantae; phylum Streptophyta; class Magnoliopsida; order Ericales; family Sapotaceae; genus Pouteria; species Pouteria campechiana. The sequence goes on along the minus strand of JAYJMB010073791.1, from coordinate 11,148 downwards.
GTGGGTGGATGTGGATGTCACTCATCAATAGAACTGCGTTGTAAAGGCCTACCATCCGTTCTTTCCTGGAAAAGATTAGGTTGGCATTATTTTATATTTTTAGCACACTATGATTTCATGCTACTTTAAACTACATTTTTAGTCCCTTTTGCTTAACCCACTTAGCTTTTTTTTATTTATTTTTTAGGCAGCTCTTACCATTATTATGAAAAAAGTGTTCCACTGTCCCATTAAAAATGGCCACGTGAGAGGCCCACCTTGATGAATTTTTAATTGCCTAACCCATGATGTCATCATCTATTTCCTAAACCCATAATTATAGATGCATGAAATACACTTCTTATGAAGGGTACTAAAGTCGATGGCCTTGCAACATTGTAGCTCATGGGCCACCATCTTAGTCAATTCCTGGCCTATCTCAGCTACCTGGCCATTTGGATCAGTCACATCTTCACTCGACCACGCAAGTTCTTGTGGGCAAAAAAGGATAAATATAAATTAATTCCCTCGAGACATTTTCCAAATCAAAATAACTTGGGTATGGTAATAGATATTATTTAAAATAATATATATCTAAATCAATTTTATATTTATATCCTTTTGTCTAGTTTTCATCTATCAAGTATATTTAAAAGGTTTAATTGAAACCCTTATATTTTATATATTATTTATAATTTTGGATAACATAAAATATATATTTATTTTCGTCTTATATACTTTTCTAAATTATTTATTTTTAAATATGATAAAATTAAATTTATGATTAACTAGCTGTAAATTGAAATCAAATCAACCTAACCTTAAAAAATTAAGATGGGGTTGACCTTGGATCAAAACTAGTAAAAATAGGGTGAGATAGGATTATTAGAAATAGGATAAGTATAGGATTGACTTCAACTTGGCATTAACCAACTTGAGTTGCGCCTTAATCAAAATATTTTTTCATATTTATAATTAATTAATTTTTTTTTACCCTATCATAAATGTGAGATGCATAAGATAAAGGTAGGGAGTATAAATTGAGTTGGGTTCAACCCAAACTAGGTGAAGTTGAAAATAGGTTGGGTTGGGTTTGAGATGTGGAAAAATTAGGTTAGTAAAATTACATTCAACCTGAGCCGATTTGTAATTTGTATTGAGTTGGGTCAAAAATCCAACAACACCCAACCTGATTTCAAAATACTTTCAAATTATCTAAACTAACGTCTGGCTATCGTATGCCTCATTTTCTTTTGCATTTTAGTATTACAAAGAAAAGTTTAAAATTTTCTATCATTGGTAATATAAGTTATTTATATGAAATATATTTAAAATAAAATTTATCATAATCCAAATTATTAATATTATTTTTTAACTCTAATCATTAACCTGAATTCAATTCCATCCCGATCTGATTTTATTTGGGTTAGATTGAAGTTTTAAATTAAGGGTTGGTCAGGGTTGGGTTTGAAATTATTTTTAAAGAAATATAATTAGAGTTGGGTTTATCCAAACCAAGTGTAAATTGAGCTGGCATCAATTCAAATCCAAGGATCTTAGACAAATTTTGCTTATATTTATTTATACTTATATTAAGTTCTTATCCATTAAAATTCAAAACTAATGTGTTAAAGTCTTAAATAACCATCTAAAAATTTATCAATAAAGTAGGAAAACAATGAATAGATTATTATTTATAACAACCGCATCAACTCATAAATACATTTACACATTAAAATTAATCTAACATTATTTCAACTAAAATTCGATCATTTATTTATACATTAACCAAACTAATATAGTATTTGTCAAAATTATCCCGAACTCCACACAATTTTTTATGGTTAAGTTATGACTGAGTTGGAGTTATAAAATAGGTTTCAATTAGGGTTGAAGGTTGGAAAAATAGGATTAAAATTGGGTATATATCAACTCTGTCCAATTTAATCCCCAGCACGAGATGATGATGCTATGCTAGAGAATAAAAAATAGGATTTATTGCAGGATGACATAATATAATAAGAGAGTTAATAATTAAAAATAAAATAATTAAGCTTTTTAAATGAAAAGATAAGAATTAATGGTTCAAAATATAAGTAATAACAATGGAAAAGTAGAGTAATGAGGTAGTTAAAATGTTAAAGTAAATTAAAAAAATAGAGAAAAAAGTGAGACAAAATCGTGTGGAAAGACTTTTCCCATTCCCAATGAGGGCCTAACAGTATTTTTAAATAAATGTAAAAAAATTTATATAGATAATAAAATGAAAATATAAATAACTTTTTTGTAGAAAAATGGAAGAAAATAATTTTTTCTTCTTCTTTTCTGTCCTGCTCAAGGTTGTTTTGACCAAGCTTTTAGGAATTTTCTTTTTTTACTGATTGGTGACTCGAGCCAGATGATTTTCTATTATAAATTTTCTGTGCTGTGAATGACAAAGGAAGCTTTTGGAGGACAGTTTGACAATTTGTCTTGTCCATCTGTCATTGTCATCTCTCTCTCTCTCTCTCTCTCTCTCTCTCTCTCTCTCTCTCTCTCTCTCTCTCTCTCTCTCTTTGTGACATGATCCTTGCAGGATTGCATAAAGATGACACTGCATGTGCTTATTAATTCAAAAATTGGTAAGAAAATATCAAATAAAAATTTTCGATAAACAACATAAATATGCAAAAGTGATAAGTGATTTGTGTGCCTCCACATATGTGGAGCTCTTTCCCAATAATAAACGTAAAGTCTTTCTTAGGATTTTTTTTTTTTTGGGTTCAGATGAAGATATTAAAATACATAAAAAAGGAAAAATATTAATATCAAAACTGGTCAATTTTCCATCATGATAGTCACTAACAAAATTAGTATATTTGCATTTTTTTCACAAATTTATAGATATATTTACTAGTATTTTACAAAAAATGTTGGGCATATCTTGAATTAGAGATAAAACACATAGGCATGTTTATAATACTTCCGTCAATTATAAAAGGATGTAAAAGAGGATTGAACAATGTCAGCTAAATAGGAAATGATCTCAGTTACAAGTGAATAAGTTCTTTTAACATTAAAAATAATAATTATAGATAGTTAAATATTATATCAGTATAAAGTTGGAGAAAAAATAAAGTTGGCCTTTGCTCCCTTTACCAAAAAGTGGCTTTTAATTCTTTTTTATCTAAAAACAAATACACCTTTAATATATCAACAATTGCACATCAATGAAAAGCACAAAAGCCGTCTACTTCAAACTCTCTTTTAGGCTAAAATAAAAACTTATAACTCATGTTGAAGGGTCCACAACCTGCAGCCTGCAAAAATGGCATGAACACATAGTTGCTTTATTATGCTAATCCAGGATGTTTAGAGTACCACAAGTCCGGCTAGTGGGGCTAACAAACATGAAAGCCAAGAAAGGAAATCCAAGAGGACCGCATTCAAACTCCAAGTACAAGGTCCATGTGTCCATCAAAAGTCGCTTTGTCAAGCATCACACTCATGTTTTACCATGTCCCCAAGATTTCAATGATGGAACTCTTTCTTCACGTTACCCAACAGAGGCAACACAAACAAGGGGTGCAACTTTGATATAAATAAATAACAATGATTCCCATAGATTCATGCATTTTTATTGTTATGAGATTAAATAAATTTAATTGTTTACATTGTTATATAAAAATAATTAATAATATATCTATAGAAAAGTTAGTGCAAATCCATCTATGTCACTAGGGTGCGTTTGGGAAATATGTGGGGGAAAGAAGAACGTGGAAAAGCATGAAAAAAAAGAGTAAGTGATGTGATGTGATTTGATAGAGGATAATTATTAATAATATGATAAATAAGTAATTTTTTATATGAAAAGATGTGAAATAATTATTGAAAATGCATGTAATAATGTAAAAATGATGGGTTTTTAAGTAATTAGATGCTAAACCATATCAAAAGGTCCGTGAAAGAGGTGGAAAAATATAAAAAAGTTTTCCATCCTTTTTTTTCTTATTACCAAACATACCCATTGTGTTGTAATTGAAACTTTAAAATTTTTTTATATTCTAGGTAAATAAAGTTTGATTTAAAACTAATGTAAATTGCTTATTTGAAACAAATTTATAGTACAAAATTTTAAACAACTCAAAGTACTAACTCAATTTGTCAATCCCAAGCCAACACAAAATTTTTAATGTTGGGTTAGCATTGGATTGAAACTGTAGAAATGAAATTAAGGTTAGATGGGATTGCAATTTTAGATATGAAGTAAAAATTTAAGTTAAATTATTTTTATTTTTTAAATAACATTGCAATTGGATTAACCCAATGACCTTGCCCAAGTTGCACCTTTAGGGTGTTTTGGACAAGTGGAAAAGTATTTGAAAATGAGCAGGAAAAAATGTAAAAAATTAAAGAAAAAAATAATATGACAATATTAGAGATAATAATTAAAAATAAAGTAAATAAAAATTAACTAAATAGACCTTTTATATATAAAAATAAAGGATAATAATTAAAAAATAGGTTAATAATAAGAAAAAAGTGGAATTATTAAATAATTAAATATCACATCAAAGTTAAAAAAGGTGATAATAATAGTAAGAGAGTGAAAAACTTTTCCCAAGTTCTTACCAAATGCACCCATTGTAAAAGCAGAGTAGGGTGTCCACGTGTGCATATATCATCCACTTGAAGATGGTCCAATGAAGGTACTCTATCTAGCTAGATGGATTTGCTTTTCCATCATGCACAGGCTGCCTGTAAATAAAATATCTGCTTGTGTGATTTTATGAAAGCGGCAACGTGCTTCATGCCTTGGCCTTTGTAACAAAAGTCATGGACCACGTGGTTGGATTGAGTGCCACTCCATACCCTATCCCTTCCTCTTCTAAAAGTCTCAAGTGATGGGAAATCTACTTACAAACTTTCTGGCTCCAAAGACTTGAGCTTCCAACAATTCCCGACAAGCAATTGTGAGTAGATTAATTCTGTATTTAAGATGGACATTTGAAACATGAAATTGCAAGAATTTAAAATTAAAATTTGCATATTTAACCCTGTGAGTTTGTAAATTTTGCAAATTGATCCCAAGAAATGTGTATATGTTAGTATTGAAATTTGCAAAATGTTAATTTGCTAATGGGTATTAACAAAAGGGTGAATATACACAATTCACAAACCTATAGGAATTTATATGCAATTTTTAACCTGATTGGGAGAATATACAACTTGGTGAGACTTGAAGAGAGCAATATGCAAATAGCCTATTGATTAATCATGTTGAGGGCGGCTTCTTGTTTTGTCCACATCTTATGCCCATTTGTGCTGTTGGGTCTGCTGTTTGTCTATTTGTCCTGTTGTGCTGGGCGCATAAAAGAGAGTATCAATGTGGGTAGAAGTACAACATTACTTTGAGGATTGGAATATATTTGAGTGTGAAGGATGCATCCGCCTAAAGTGGCTAGTCATATTCAGTTGGAATCTTTGCATCTCCTGCTGACCTGCTAGTGTTGTTCTTCTTCACAGAAAATCTTCCAATGGCTGGTGATCTAAGGTTCTAGCAACTGGCACACCTGCTTCATCCCATTTCATTCACTTTCAATGGGTTGTTCTAACCCAATTGATACTGGGAAAACAGGTTTTTCTACCTCCTACCTGTGGGCTGGTGCTTGAAATTGAAAGGCTAGTTACTAATCCGAAGAGGAGGCTTGCATCCAGTCCATAATGCCCATTTCCATCCCTACCTACTTCAGAATCAATCCTAGAAGGATGATGCAACTGCTACGAGCGTCTGTGGGTTTCTTTTTGAGCTCCTGTGCTCTGCTGTTCAACTGGCTTCTTCTGCTTCCAGCCTTGGATCATGATCCTGTATTTCTAAAATCAAGCTCTTGATTTTTCTTTATCATGGCCTCTACATATCCATGGCTGGGAGACACAGAAAATCTGATAAGCAGACCAGATTAATTTAGGTCAGTAGTAGTGAAGTAGATTTCCATTTGCTAGTTTCTCACTAGTTACATGTGCCGGTGGTGTATTATGGGAAACCTTCGAAATGAGTAGAAAGACCACAGAAGAGCCGGTGGTGTATTATGGGAAACCTTCGAAATGAGTAGAAAAACCACAGAAGAGAGTAGAAAGAATAAGGAAACATGAAAAGGAAAATCATCTTCCCCACTCAGCAGACATCTTTGGGCCTTTTTGCAACTCATCTCTCTCAAGTCTCAACTAAAACTATAGTCAACAAGAATTATTTATACTATCTTAATAAGCACAGCCCACAAGATGTACAGTAATGAGTTCTATCTGGCCCAATTCTTTACCATGAAAAATAGAGATGTTCAAGTACCTCTCGAGGAAGGGTTGCACAGGTTGGTTTGGCAAGCAGATCCAATTTCTTAGACCAAGGAAATGGCTGGGATGTGCTTGATCTTGGCAAGTGAGGGTGGACTGGGTTGATCCACAAAGCGATGGGTCAGACAACTTGAGTTAGGTCAAATCTAGCTTTTGGTTTTTGTAGCTATTCTTGGTTTACCCAAGTCTATATTCAAACTCTCAACCTTAATTTGTTTTTAGTTTTTAAATTAAGTATTTCATCCAATGCGAGATCCCTGACATTTTCTCTAGCATGGCTCACCCATTGGTGCTTAGCCCATCTTGTCATGAGCACGAGCTTTAGCCCAAAAGACCTAAAGGCTTTTTTTGATGGGGTGTGTAAGGGGTGCATTAGCAATGCAAGTGCATTGCATTGGAGATTTTGTTAGAAAAGTGGAGTAAGGAATATAGGGAATGTAATGAAAATTAAAAAAATTAATTAAAAATATAGGTAATTATATAAAAAAGAATTATTATAATAGTTAAGATGTCATATCAATCTTAAAGTATACATAGAGGATGTGTGTAGTTAATGCACTTACATTGCTAACACATCCAAACAAAGCTTAAAATCGTTATCTCTGTTTATAAGCTCAAAACCCTCTTCTTATTCTATATATGATACATCACAGTAGCATGTGGACCCAGTGGTAGGTAGCTGCCGTACCCTTGCAAGCGTTGAAATTGACTTCCTAATTTCTAGTTCTTCAAGCTGCACAGTAATGAGTTCAATCTGGCCCAATTCTCTGCCATGAAAAATAGAGATGTTCAAGTGCCTCTCGAGGAAGGGTTGCACAGGTTGGTGTGGCAAGCAGATCCATTTTCTTATGCCAGTGAAATGGGTGGGATTGTTCTTGATCTTGAGAAGTGAGGGTGGACTGGGTAGATCCACAAATCTAGCTTTTGGCTTTTGTAGCTATTCTTGGTTTACCCAAGTCTACATCAAATTCTCAACCTTAAAATTTTGTTAGGTTTTAAATTAAGTATTTCATACGATGTGAGATTCCTGACATTTTCTCTAGCACGGCTCACCCATGGGTGCTTATCCCATCCTCCCATAAGTACGAGCTTTAGCCCAAAAGACCTAAAGGCTTTGTTTTAGATGGGGTGTGTAAAGGGTGCTAAAAGGCAAGTGCATTACTTTGGAGATTTTGTTAGAAAATTGAAGTATGGAATTTAGGGTTTTCAATGAAAAATAAGAAAAAATAATTAAAATATAGATAAAAAATAATTAAAATATAGATAATTAGATAAAAAATAAAATTGTTATTAAGATGTTATATCAATCTTAAAAGGTATGTAGCTAACGTATGTGGTTAATGCACCTGCACCAGTCCAAACAAAGCCTAAAGTTGTTCTCTATTTGTAGGCTCAAAACCCTCTTCTTATTCTACGTATGATACGCCACGGTAGCCTATGGACCCATTGGTAGGTAGTTGCCGGACCCTTGCAACCGTTGAAATTGACTTCCTAGGTTCTAATTCTTCAAGGCTTTAAAGGAAAAAAAGGACTATTTTTATGGACGAGAAAGACTTTCCATTAGTCCACAACCATAGGCGACTTGACTTGGAGTACCTAACAAAAAGGGCAATTATCAAATTCAAGTAGCCTTCTTAGGTCTCAAAGCATTTTTCAAAATAATAAAAATTATCCTTTCATTAATAAATGAAAATTTGGTGTATATGGGTCTTACATAGTTCCTGCAAAAAATCTAATCTATTGGTTAGATTGTAGCATCAGCAATAAATCTAAACATGTATAAAAAATCAAAGCTGTTGACATGAAATAAATGTGAAAATTTAAAGAAATTATTCTTATTTACTAAAAAAAAAAGGATATTTTGGGTGAAATAAATATTAGGGCATTTATAAAAGTCGTAATGTGGCGAGAAAATATGAGATTTTCCCAAACCATTGGGAGTATTTGATAATTTCCTATGGTCCCTAATGTCTCCTTGATAGATAGCTGTTTAACAAAAATTTTAAATCTAATTGTGAGCTTTCTTAAAAATCCTAAACGCTAAATCATGGGTCATTAAGGGTAGGACCCATCAAAACAATGGATTGAATTCTCTAAATCTAAGCCCCACCACCTTTTCAAATTTTAATTATTAACAAGTTTTTTTCATCCTCCACTAGGGCTCAAAAATAATTTTATAAATGGCTAAACACTCCTTAGGAGCACCATAAATACCATTAAGGTTGAGATAATAAGATCAGTGATTTAGATTAGATTAGCATGTAATTAACATCCTATTTACTATAACAACCCTAAATTTTTCTTCATTACTCATATTTTTTTCGTCCACGTCTGCGGCTCTGAGTATGGAAAAAATGTTTAAGGCTTTCACATTATTTGTGGGTGCTTATTAAAGCAGCATCTTGACTGACTACTCGTTCATCAACACCAATCCATGACAAGGTCATGTCCACGGTCAGTTTAGGTAATTTGGGGATATTTGAAATCAGCTTGAGTTGCCAAATCCTTGAGCCAATTTAGTCTAAATTACAAATTGAATTGGGTTGAACTTGATTTAATACGATCTAATTTTTCTATTTCTTCAACCTAACTCAATCCGATTTCGGATTTAGTTTGTTGGGTTGGGTTCAAATCCAACCCAATTTAATTACTCCCACACCAATTATCTAATTCTGAAGTTTCTCAGTTTGATCAGTCAGCGGTCAGCTGTGTATTCTCTCTCTTTAATGCTGCCTGCGACCCAAGAATAGTCTTCGAAGAAAGAAAAAAAAAAAGACAACTTCGAAGAAAAGATGCACGGCATGCGACTAAAAGTCTAAAACGCTGCTACTACCCTACCCAGGAACATTCTCGGAAACCAAGCCAAATTTAAGAAAAAGAAAAAAAAAAGATTGCAATGGTCCCAAGGAATTTTCTGATCAGAGAATTCGATTAAACTACGTATAATGTAAACATCCTTATGAAATTAGGTGCAATGTAAGCCTTTGGACAATATAACTCTTGTAAACTTATAAAATATACTGAAAGGTTCCTGTGGACCTATTTGGGAATGAGAAAAAGAGGCAGGGAAAATATTAAAGAAAATGAAAAAGTGAAGAGAAGATAACATGATGTAATTTGATGGAGCTAATGTATAGAAACAAAGTAAAAATGAGAAAATAGTTAAGCTTTTTGTATAAAAAGATAA
>JAYJMB010073790.1:0-68321 GCA_036873735.1 Pouteria campechiana | reverse complement strand
TATGTATAACCATGCACATGCACCACTCTTAACTTTTCAAACTTGCATTAATCCTTATTTTTAACATGAGTAGGCTGCCCATTTCATAAATTATGTGCTCATATTAATTTTCCATTCATTAAATATAATCTTTGCATAATTTTATTATTTATTTCCCAATTAAATTTAATTTTAACTAAAACTTGCCAAAAATTACCAGCAACTTGATTTTTCAACTATCCACATGCAATGTTTGATTATTTCTTCACCTATGAATCATTGATTATCATGTGTCCTCATCATAATCACATTAATATGGATATTCCATCCATTTTAATATATATATATATATATATATTTTTTCATAAAATAAATCTATCTTTTTCAGTATTTACACATTTGGCATTTCACCGATTTAAATTTATTTTCTTTTTCACTTAAATGGTTTATTTAATACACTTTAGTGTACCCCAAACCTCACCCTCATGTTTATATTAATAATCCATTCAATTTCATAACTTTTTCATAATAATTTTCTCAAAATTTTAATTATACAATCTGTCGACTCGGCAAAAATTACCGAAACTTTACAATAACAAAAATTTGCATTTTTGAAATTTTTCAGGGCCTTACATTCCAACCCCCTTATAAAAAGTTTCATCCTCGAAACTTCAAATATCAATCCCAAAGTCACAATATCAGATCACATCTCTTATTCCCTGCACTACATTTCCACTGCGCACTCTAATATTTAGAATAGTCAAAGCATATCCATTCTAATCCTTATGATCTCAACTTTAATAAAGATATCATATATCTATAACTTGCGTCAACATAATCACATCAATATGACGTACTCATAATGAATTTTACAACCAATGCTATGGCATACAATTATATTTAATGGGTCATACATACAGTCAGATTCATTAAATATACATGCAATTGGCAAGCTTTAGGCTACACACATATAATGCATGATATACTACACATATGTCACATCCATACATGCTACCACACTAGCACTCACTATCAAGTGTATTGCTCATATATATCATGCACATCATACAAGCACATCTCAGTCATACCATGTTCATGCCCATTATATCCCATTTACCAACAAATAGTACCATGCACGGGAGGCTAGCAATCTAAGTGATCTCAGCCACTAGTCAATCATATGAAGTCATATCAAGTGGACAATGCCACAACCAAGTGGAAAATCATAATCATCATCTTTCCAATTTTATTATAGGTTTATATAGCAATTCATTCTTTATAACTTATCATTTTCCACTCCCTATTAATGTATGATTAGTGAATTTCTGTATCTCCCAGTCACGAATGTTGCTAGAATCATGGCGGCAATATCAATACCACCTATGACATCTAGCCTTCACTGTAAATAGGGATATCAGACTCACTATTCACATCAATCTGGATACTTAAATATAGCCTTTAACTTTTAATTATACATACTATAGAGGCTCAATCTTATATAGTATATCATGCTTCATCATACATCTCATACCTTTTCATATGGTAGTCAATTCTTACATTAACAAACCAATACCACCACATTGCCACCCTGGTAGCCGTCAACCCAAGGGTGTCGATCATTTTTCAATTGGTCAAGGTTGGTGACACCACTACCAATCTATCCACTGGCTAATACATAAGTCTCATTATAAATAATCAATAGGGCTATCTCGACAGGTACCCAAACCTCAATGCATATATAAAATAAACCTCAGAGGCTTCACCACCCCCCTCCATCAGGCCTCCATCACCCCACCATCGGGACTTCAGCTTCCTTCAGTTGAGGCTTATCCACCTCGAGGTACCATCCAAAATATTACCAATCACACATATTCAAGCATATCTATGTTAATCACACAGCCATTTCATGTAGACACCATGTTAACACATCACTTCCATGCATCTTTCATGCTAATCACAAGCATCATGTTCATGCACTATCATGCATTACCATCCGAGCATATGTTTTCGCATACTATGCATACTAACCTCATTCTAGGAAATACAATGACCATGTTACTCATGCATATCATATGTATTCACACGATATATAAACCAAACAACCAATAATAATGATAAAGACATGTATAAATCATCAAGGACAAGAAAGGCCGTGAGAATGTTGTTGCAGATCACTTGTCCAGGTTGGTGGAAGGGACATATTTCAAGCAAGAGAGAGGCAAGGAGAACATTCTAATCAATGAGATCTTTCCTGATGAACAATTATTTTCCGTAAAGGGAAGTGAACCTTGGTATGCTGATATTATGAATTACTTGGTTAAGGAGCTTTTCATCCTATGTTGAATTTGCAAGGATATAAGAAGTTGCTATCCATGGATAGGCATTATTTTTAGGAAGATCTATTCATTTTCAAACTATGTCCAAACCAAATTATCAAACATTGTATGCCAAAAGAGGAGCAACAAAGCATACTGAAACATTGTCATACATTCAGTTGTGGAGGGCATTTTGGAGGGAAGAAAACTGCTTTAAAGATTTTTCAATCTGGTTTCTATCGGCTAACTATCTTTAAGGATGCTCATTCCTTCCGTACAATGTGTGACAAATGTCAGCGAATAGGGAATATTAGAAAGTGATATGAGATGCCACTAATAGGTAATATAGTGGTTGAATTATTTAATGTGTGGGGATTGATTTTATGAGACCATTTCCCCCATTGAATGGTAACCTATACATTTTTCTATCTATAGATTATGTTTCTAAGTGGATTGAGGCAATTGCCACTAAGACTAATGATGCTAATGTGGTGCTAAGATTTTTGAAAGATAGGATATTTTCTAGGTTTGGGACTCCAAGGGCTATCATTAGTGATAGGGGAACTTACTTTTGCAATAAGGTTTTTGCAACTCTGCTTAGAAAGTATGACATTACACACAGAGTTGCAACTCCTTATCATCTACAAATGTCGAGGCAAGTGGAGGTTAGCAATCGGCAAATTATGGAATTTTGTAAAGGACAATAAACACCGTGAGATAGGATTGGGCAATGAACCTAAATTATGCATTGTGGGCTTATAGAACAACCTTCAAAACTCCTATCAAAATGAGTGCTTATACTTGTTTTTGGTAAAGCCTACCACTTACCAATTGAGCTAGAACATAAAGCATATTAGGCAATCAAAAATCTGAATTTTGATTTGTAAACGGTAGGAGAGCAGATGAAATTGCAGTTTAATGAATTGGAAGAGCTGAGGAATGAAGCATCCAAGAATGCAAAGATTTACAGGGAACGGATGAAGAAATATCATGATGAATTCATTCGCAAATAGTATATTAAGCCTGAAATGGAAGTATTACTTTATAACTCATGTTTGCATTTTTTTCTAGGAAAATTGCAATCTCACTGTGTTGGTCCATTCTTAGTCAATCAGGTGTTTCCACATGGAGCCGTCGAGCTAAAGAATCTGAAAGACCATAGCACTTTCAAATTCAATGGACACCAAGTGAAGCAATATGTTAGAAATGGCTTACAATTGTCATTAAATGAAGTTTGTAATCTTGAAAATCCATAAAAAGTAAAGTCATCTTGCCTAGACATTAAATAAAGTGCTTCTTGGGAGGTAACCCAAGCTTTTGAGTTTTTCTTTTTCTTTCAATTAATTTGATTTATTAGGAAAACAGTTGATTTGTTGCTTTAGTTGATAGGTTAGCATTAGGATGGTTTGCTTTAGTTATATTTTAAATTTTTGCAATGAATAATTTGCTCTTCTATGTTACTAATAGGTTGAAGACTTAAAGGAAGTGAATTGGAAGCAAAACTAGTGAGGATTTAAAGCAAGGATCACACGATGCAAGTGATGGAGTTATGGAGCAAATCAATGTGATTTAACAAAGTCTTGAAGAACGGGAGCAAAGCACAGGAAGCTTCAAAGCCAAGAATCATATCACAAGGTGCTAGAATAGAGGAAAAGCCAAAATAGGCAACGAGTAGCGCCGTCAACACCCATTTGGCGCCGCCAGCACTGAGGTGAGTTAAAAAATGTCATGCAAAATGGGTAGCGAGCGGGGCCGCCGGTGCGTGAAACCCACTTACCCTCCTCCCACTTGTGCCTAGCCACTCACCTCCTCTCTCTCCAAACACTCAAACCTTTCTTTCCCCCTTTCTTCTCTACACTCCAAACCCTTCTTCCCCACATCAAATCCCTCCCATTCCACCACCAATCCTACTCCATAAATCTCCCAAACACATCATTCTTCATCCATCTCTCTGATTCCATAAATTCTCGTCCACTACTTCTCCAAGCCTTCTTCCCAAGTTGATTCTCAAAGACACTTGAGGCTTGAAGAATCCAAGGTGAAATCTAATCCTTTTTACTTCAATGTATTATTCTTAATCATCTCTTATTATTTCCAAAAGGAGATGGGTTTTTTTTGTCATGAAAAGGTGGGTTTTCATGTTGCACATGAAGTGTTTGATGAATTGCTTAAGAGATGGTTGTGTTGATATTCAAGGGGATTTGCGCCATGTTGTGTGTGGGTGTCTATGCTTAGAGTGGTGTGAAGTTTGTGGGATTATGAAGTGAATTTGATCATGTTTTGGAGGTGTTCGGTGTATGATCTTTGGAGGTTCATGTTGAGCTCCTTATGCATATGCATGTGCTTGGTTTTGCACTTCTGGATATGGCATGTTCAGTGAAGTGCAAATGAATTCCTTGTGATTAATGAAGTGCTTGGCTTTTGACTTGCTAACTCTCCATGAGTATTGCTTCATGAGTTGTTTATGGGAGTGTTGGCATCATGACAGAGTAATCCGCTTTCCATGAGTCTATGTTCCAGAATGACAACTTTTTCTAGGATGCAGGCTTGGCTGTATTTCCCACTACTCAAATTTTTCAACCCTTCCATCCACCAGCTAATAATGAAGAGTTAGATGCCTCCTCTGATGAGTACTCTGACATATTTCAAGGAAATCCTCGGTTCTATTATTTTATTTTTAACATTGAGGACAATGTTTAGTTCAAGTGTAGGGGAGTAGTTGTTTGTTTTGTTTAGGTTTTGTGTTTTGTTTAGTGTCTTGTTGGAGTGTTTTGCTTGAGTTTGAGTTCATTGAGTCTGTTGTTGTGAGATTTACATTAAGACTATCAGGATTTGCCTCCAAAAGCAATTGTGCGCCAATGTGTTGAAATTAATTTGGATATTTCTCCCTTATTAATCACTAGCATGCTGTGCTTTTGATTACCATTGCATGTAATTTAGGAAGAAGGATCGGCACTCCTTGTGATCTACTGATTCTTATATAAAATTCTAGTGGAAATTTTTCATGCACATTATGTCATAATCATGCAAAGTGTATGCAAATTAGCTAACAATATTATGAATTTATTGACTTATTTTGATTGAAACAAGCATGTTAGAACTTGTTTGAGTATCCCTCGGGTGAAATCCTAGACAACATATATACTTGGAAGTAATTTAGGCATTCTTTGATTAGTTTGAGCCTTTTAAATTATCCTAGTACATTCATGTCGCTAGAGTCCTCATTAAGCTTGATGAAAGAATAGCATGTGCAAAGCATGTGAAAAACCACCATTCAAATTTTCTTATTTAGCCTCATTATTCAAACCTATTTCACCTAAAAAACCATGCGTTACCAATTAAGAGACATATTTTATTCTTATCTTTGTTGATAAGTATGAATGAAGCAAAAGAAGATAAGTTTGGGGGTGTAAAAATTGAGTATGCCATGATAGAGAAAGAAAATAAATGACAAATGAAAAACAAGTCAAGTAAAGAAATATGTTTTAAATGGGGGGATCACATCCTATGAATTAAAAAAAAATAAGTTTGGGGGTGTGATAGTAATACAACCTAAAATTAAGGAAAGATAGAGAAAACCCCAACAAAAGTTAAGAGAGTGAAAAAATCTTGTGCAAGTTTATTATGTGTCTTACTTTATTAATCTTTGTTTTCTTTCTTTGTTAGCTAAACCAAAGGCCCCATTACAAGCTTAGGTAAGACCTATTGAACCAAATGAATAAGAGTTGTCTACATTAGTGGAAAGGGATTATGAAGAACAAGCCTATGATGTGTTTTATAGAAATCATTAGAATCATTAGTTCACATATTGTAAGTTGACAAGTATGCATCGAGCATAAGAGTGACATAACACACAAATTCACAATTTTCATTTCACGACAGGATTGATTAAGTATGAGTTTCATGTAATTATTTTGGAAGTGTTTTGACTAAGTTCTAAATTATGTGTACATGTGTAATTTGTCTGGCATGTGTTTGATTATTCAAGAGAGAGGTTATTCTAATTGTTTCACTAGTTTGGTTACCAATTTTGCTTAAGGACATACAAGGGTTTAAGTTTGGGGTATTTAATGAGTAAATTTCATTCACTTATATTTTGTATTTTCAAGCTTAATTCCACACAATCTTTGATTAATTTTATGTTAATTTCACATGTTTTTGTTGTATGTTTATGCTAGTGGAAGAGTGGAGAAAAGGAGAGAAAGCAAGAAAATATGGAGCAACAAAGCAGAGAAGGAAGGAAAACACAGTAGCAAGGGAGCGAAGCAGAATATGCAAAGGAACAGAAGTGATCAGCGTGGTGGCACTGTTGGCGCCAGATGCTGATCAAACCATAGATTTGATATTTTTTTATTTTTTTAATTATGCAAAATTCTACATTTTTAAGCCTATTTTTAGTAGTTTTTGAAGAGCTTTTCAGAGGGAGTCTAGGGTTTTTCTTGGAGCCTACTCTGATGAGATTTTGAATAGCAAAGAAGGAGATTCAAGAGAAAGAAGGCAATTCAAGAAGGCTTATTGCAGTATGATGTTCTTTATTAAGGTAGTATCTTTTATTTTCTTCATTAACTAATTCCTTCTTTCTAAGGAGAAGATGTAGCCCTTTTTTATGATCCTTGTTCTTTGGATTATTGATTATTTAATGCAAGTCTATGTTTATATTCATGGGTTTTATTTTAATCTTTTGATTTATATGATTGCTTGATCGCTAGTTTCATAAATTTTATTGATTATCTATGCATAGTTAAGGTGCACACCTAACACACAACCATGATCTTCCTTGAATGAGAAAAGTAGAAGTTTAAGGCACACACCTAACGCACAACCATTCCACTTGGTTCATAGTTCATGATCGTAATGGATTTTCACCTCAATTATGCTACACACCATAGGTACTTGGAATGAGTGAAAGCGCTTAATTTAAACCCACACACCAAACTTTATAATAATCATATCATAGTAAGAGCGACCCAAGCTAGAATTAAATCCAATATTCAAATAGCAGGAGGAGTCATTAAGTTGTAAAATCTGAACCCTAAATGTTTGCCACTTTCAATCTATCCTATATCTTTCTATAGCCCTAGATTTTTTATTATCTTTTAGTTTATTATTCTTATTAGTTCAAACTAATGATCCATCTTTTTAAAGTTACTTTTAGTTAGTAACTCAATTTAATTAAATTAGTTTGTCATTCTCTATAGGATATACCCTTGCTCACGCACATTGTACTACTATACATTCATACACTTGCGAGGTATTATGATTTGAACCATCAGTATGCATATGATAGACTTCGTTCATCACAAGCAAGCTACAGTTAAACCAATGGTCATCTGATGAAAAGAGAAAAAGGCAGAGAGTTGAAGATCTTTGAGTGGAGCAATGAAAGGATCATATGGTAGAGCAAATACTTCATCTATCATAAGTTAGCCAACGATCATCAACTATCAACAGACAAAGCGAAAAAGTAAGGATCGTATGTTAGAGCAAAAAGTTCATCTGGTGGAGTAATAGAGTTTTGTCTATTCAAAGCTAAACTCAATAAACAACCCAATAGATGAAGCCATGAAGAAAATTCATCTGCATTTTAAAGCTTAGTTTGTCACTTATAGCAGATAACCCATCAGATGAAGCAATGAAAGAAATCCATCTGTGCTCCAACACTCCATCTATTACTTACAACAGACAACTCAACAGATGAAGCACTAAAGAAACAAGACATCCATGCTTCTACAATTCTGATAAACCACAAGATAAAGCACTAGAAAGGATGATTCGTCTGCCAACACTAGAAAGGATGATTCATCTGCTACTTATGAAAGACAAACAAGAAGCAAAGGAACTTTGTCTTATGAACAGTTGGACAAATACTTCTTCTATCATAAGTAAAAGACAAGCAATAGTCAAGATGAATCGTTGATCTTCGCTCAGCATTAATAACACTCTTTTCATTAAAGCGAAAGAGTCAGCTATTGCAGTAATATCTCGACCAAAGCTTGTTAAGAAACCAGAAATCATCTTCTCCATTGTCAATGATGGATTTCAATAGACGAGGATTAAGCAGAAATCAAAAAATTCAAATACACTAATCAAAATGGTCTTCTATTATTAATGGAGCTCACCTATCACTAACAACTAGAATTCAAAGCAGCTATAAATGAAGCATCATTGGAGTAGGATGACGTAACCAAGTATTAAGAAAATCATTGAAATCCTCTTGAGATCATTTACTGATAAGAGCCAAACCTTCTGCTATTTTTCAAGAGTCAAGAGCCTTGCATTCAAATCTTCCTCAACTTTCTTTGAAGGCTCACAATTACCTTTGGGAAGATCATTTACTTTTGCATTCAATTTTCAGAAACCTTCCCCTGTGCTTACTGAGAAATACCTATGCTTCAACTTCTGATATTCATTCTTTGTAAATTCCTTGAGCTAGTGGTTGAGACTAAACTTAAGAAGAGTTATGGCTATCTAAGTGTAGGCAAGAGCTATTTATTCACGCCCCCTAGAGTTGAAATCTAGAAGAGTGCTAGGAGCACTGTGAATACATCCACTAGAGCTAGAATCTAGAAGAGTGCTGGGAGCACTATGTTCATGCCCCCTGGAGTTGGGATCTAACAACTCTAAAAGAGTGCTAGGAGCACTATTGTATTTCTACTATTGGGAATAGTAGAACCCAAGACACTAAAAGAAAAGTGTTCTTGGAAGAGTGGAGTAGAGTGTTTACTCGAAAACTATAAAAATCATTGTCTTATTTAATTTTGCACTTGTTGATTGAGTGATTGATTGATAGAGGGACGATTAATCTTAAAGGAGTTGAGCAATAAATTTTTAAATTACCCAATTCACCCCTCCCCTATTGGGTTATTGCCTAACCTTCAAGACCAATATGAACATGTCATCCTATTTAACAACCAATCATGTTCATCAGGATTCATAACTCATGATGGAAGATATAACAATGCAATATCAACTATATTTTAATCAAACCATTGGCCACTTATAAATTATGCAAGTCAATACATAGACATACACAATGTCATTTTGACATATGAATTACATTAGTACCATCTTGGCATTTCAATCAATCATAATTATAATATTTGTTAAACATCACTCACTAGACTCATGCCATCACATGCCATGTCCAGTCAAATCAATCACCAACTAACTAGGTTCATACACCATATCACATAAAGAATCCAAAGATTTCATCAGAACTAATATAACAAACAAACTGAATTCAATTCTAATATCAATTTATGAAACTTAACAGTTTCATTTATTCAACACACACTATATATCATAACATTCAAACCTTCTATGTCAAATACATTATAAAGAACAATATATAAACTTTCCCATATGGTGCACATATGGGCACTACCATGCTTCACTGTGCCACACTGATCATAACAAAAACATATCACCTTTGTGCCATCACAGTGCATGATCATGTTCTTTTCATATTCATGTCATCTATATACTCTTATATCAATTCACAATTATCATGCACATGTCCTCCTTTTCCACACTCACACTTTGAAGGTACAACTAATATTCGCCTTACATTCTAATGTTCATCTATACTTCCCATAAGTTCATAAACTTGTATTGACATGTCATGTTCTATTTCTTTCAATAACCATTGTCATCATGATGCTAGACTTAGTGCTCTCACACAGATGAGTAAAACTTATCACATAGATAAGTCACCAGGCTGTGATACCTTTTGTAACATCCCGCACCCCCATCCTATGCGTTTTAACCACACCACACCTGGACCTATGTAGGATGCTACCATTACCCTGTAAATTCCCCTTTCTTATGAAAATTCTACCACAATTTTAGCAAAGTCTGCCTAGAACTAGGCGTCTATATCCCTGAGCATACATTTATCATATGAAATCATAATACAACTCACACCCATGCCTACAGCTACATGCCAAAGACCATGTAACACCCCGTACCCTCACCCTATGCATTTTAACCACACCACCCTGTGGCCGATGAGGGATGCTACAACTTCCCTTTTTCTTAAGGGAAGTATTCTCATTCTCATAACTTCACCATTTCCCTATTTTTAAGGGAAATTCTACCAAACTTTTGGTATAGTTTTCAATGTATTTTTAGGACTTAAACTTGTGCATACATTTATGAATCATATAAAACTTACATTTAACAATAATAAAATATTAACATAAACCTCAATACTTACCCACAACCCAGAACTTGCTTAGCCCCATGATGGCAATACACAACTGAATTAATTTACATCCATTCACAATGCATAATGACATACTAATCATTTTACAACATCATACATACTTAGAATAAATTTTTGTTCAACTAATACAATTTTAGATGAATACACATACAACACAAGATATTTCAAATTTGTAATTATTAAAAGCAAAATAAAATCATTGTCTTCAAGCTCCCTTGTTTGACCTATTAGTTAAAAACATAATAAGAAGGCATGAGTCGAGCAAACACAATAAGTAGGCATAATAGAAAATAATAATTGAAATAATAGCATATACACATTCATATGTATCATAAGCCATGCATGCAATTCATATCACAAAAGTGTCATTTTGGCACAACACACAATACACATTAATACCATATTCTAACCCATATATCAATTGTGCCTTTTAAACACTTCACTTCTAAGTCACTCTGGGCACATCATAACCTTGCCATTTAGGCACCATATGTTCACTTATACCATTACTCTATTCCCCTCATAGATGTCTAATCATATATGTGCCATTTGGGCACTACATATCCATTAGTGCCTTATAAGCATTCACATACCCTACCGTCTTTTACAAATATACTACTATAGAATTCTTGCTATTCCATTAATACATGCATCCTCACCTAATTAATCTTGGGATATTCTCTATCCCAATATACTCACATAATAACAATAAGATGTTTAAGACATAACTAGTCTCAACAATCTACACATCACATTCGTTTAGTACAAACTAAGATTTACGGGATGTCCACAATCCCCATTCATATATTTATGCTTGGAATTAAATAAATACAATCAATGAGATCACTTTAATCCCCTTTCAACAATATATTCAAAAGAAAGCCTACTTGCCTTAAGTGAATCACTCTGCACTCTTCAAGCTCCATGCCTTTTAATCCTTCTCAGATCATCCTGTATAGAGTAACAATTTCATTCATTTACAAGGCAAATTTCGCTAATTCATATAAAGCCATTAAATTACCCTTTTTCCACATCATTAATTAAACAATGTTATCAGACCATCATTCGTTGTTAATCATTTTCCTTAGGCATGCAAGCATGTATTCCATACATTTCAATAATATCTCTTTTTATCATCAATCTCAGGCTACTTTATGCCAAGTCATTCATGTGGCCTTTCTCTTAGAAGCATTTCATAATACAAGTAATAAGTATCATTTACTTCCTAATGGTTCAACATAGGTAATCAAGTAATACATACCCATCGTCATGTAATTACTTGATACAAATAATTCTTTCCTTATAGGCATCCATTAAGTGCAATTTACTTTATAACATGGGATTAGGGGGTTCCACTTCCAAATATACATCATGAATCTATAGAATTTTTCAACATCAAATTTATTAATGCTAATCATGCTTATAACTCAATTAAATCAAGCATAATTGCATTTTAGTGCAAAACCTCCATGTTTACTATTCATAATTAACTATTCACATCAAGAACTTACACATAATCAACTTTAATCAAGTCTAAATCATGCTAAAATCTTCATAAAGCATGTTTTACTCATTTCCCCATGAATCCAACAATAAACATCCATCATTTGCCCAAAACCGCTATTCACAAATTTGTGTATAAACCCTAGTCATGTCAAATCATGAATTTTTATAACCAAATCATGCCAAACATGTTACAAATCATATATTGAATAAATTCGCCATCGAATTTAACATAAAATCCATGTAAATCCTGCCATTTCACTGTTTAGGAAGGTTCCAAACCCTAGCAAAGGAAAAATACAAAATCAAATGAGAAGAAAGGGATTTACCTTAATTTTCCAAGCATGGCTTTCATCTTCCATCATTTTCCACTACAAATCTTCAAAAATCAGCCGTGAATCACCTCTAACCAGGTTCTCATCCATGGAACCATCCTCAAATAGCAAGAAAAGGGGATTTTAATATCTAAACTCATGATCTCTCATGCATATCTACAAGAATTCTAGCCTAATTCACCAAAAAATCAAGTTTAAGGGGATGGGTTTTCATGGCCAGGATGTTGGAACCAGAGGAGGGAAGAAGAAGCTAAAAAAAATAAAAAGAAATGGGCTAAATAGCCCTTAACACAGGTGCCATGGACACTAATTTCGGCGCCATGGTGCCAAAAATTTCTGCCCATTGTGCCTTATCCATGATCAGCGTCATGGCCTCAAAATTGTCTCTGGAGATATTCTCACTAAATTAAACATATCTCTCCCATATGATGTCCAAATCATGAAATTCTTAAGGAGTTAGAAATATAACTTCAAGATCTACAACCTTCGTGTTCACACTTTTTCCAAATAATCCCCCATATATGTCAAAAAATTTAAATAATATGACCCAATTTGGTAATTTCTGTACTTTTTACCCATATGGAGTAGTTTTGGTACATTGATCATAGCTTTCTCATACGATATCAAAATCATGTAATTCTTAACTAATCAGAAATAAAATTTCATGATATATAACTGTCATGTTGAAAACCTTTCCAAATTATTCCATTATCTATGTCAAAAATTGATCATAATTGACCCATTTTTCAAATTTAGCATTTTCTTAACATACTCTTGTGCTCAATACACAATCTCACTTTTTTAGTTACATTAGTAACAACTTCAACATACATAAATATTCAAGTACCGATTTATCCAAATTACCACCCTAGGTGTTACAGACTGGAACCGAATTATGATGGCAATCTACCTTTCCTAGAATAATACAATTTTAGTCACAATAATATAGCTAATTCACTATGATGAATAATCACAACAATACAATTTGCAAGATGAATCACATTTTAATACATTTATATAAATTTACAATTGGATTCCAATCCCAATATTCTATCATACCATCAAAATGTCTTCTACCCTTGCTCACCAGTCACAACCCATAGTTGGTACCTGTCCTATCAGTTAAAAGATGTAATAAGGAGGAGTGAGCTTGGGCAACTCAGTAAGTAGGCAAAAATAGAAAATCATAATAAACCATAATTGATTAGAACACATGTTCTGACCCAAAACATGAATCAAATATAACACTATGCATAGTTGTATTCCAACATTGATGACCAAGCCATCTAGCTTATCTTCTCCTTAATCACTTTGTAATCATGTAATTAATATATCATATTAATTCCTCTTTCATAGCCAATCTCATGCTATAACATATCTAATCATTCATACTTTCCTCATGGAAGTGTTTAATCAAACACATGATAAGCATGGGTTAAAGTAGAGTTTTCCAACAAAATATCACAAGAAAGCCTCTTTCCTTGCAGCATTCATCTTGCATATCACATAATTAACACATATATAACTTTAGAACAACTCAATTAAGCTTTTAATTTAGTTAATTCATGGCTCACATGGCCCACACAGGAAAACCCTTTTTAACCCCAATTAAGGCATAGTCCAAAAATCAAATTTTCCACACCCAATCAACCCAAACAAGTCGCACAACATTATAATTCATGCATTAATTATTTCCCCTATGACTATTACACAAAATCATGGAATTCCCCAAATTCCACTTTTGCCAAAACCCTAGCATCATATAAAGCATAATTTCTCATGTCCAATTACATTCCAAAGCATGCTAATTAACTCATTACTCACTTTCCCCTATGAATCTCACATCAATTCCATCATTTTTTTCCAAAATTTCACTAATGAAGAAAATCTTAACAAGCCTAAAATTCAAATTTGGTTGAGGGAAAGTAGCTTACCAGGTTATTTACACATGACTTTCTCCCCTGAACAAGAATCCAAGTCTAAAGCTCCCATTAGCTTCCTCCATTTGTGAAAAATTAGGTTTTCTTCCTTTTCTAAATGTTCAAATGACTTAAAATTGGGTCTAAAGGTAAGATCAAGTGGTTATTCATCCAAACTAGGTCGTTTCCAAGTTAAAATGACAAGAAAATAAGCATAACAGGGTTAGGGCATGACTAGGGCAAGAGGGAGGAAAAAATGGAATGGCCTGGGGTGAAAACAGACCGGAACTAAGCTTAAAAAGTTGATCCACTGCCATACGACAGCCTCTTGTGCCCCAGCCACCTTCCCTCCAACCTGCTGCTGATGGGACCATGGCTGATTCCTGCAGCTACTTGCCTTACTACCTACCAAGAGCATTTTTGGTGCATTGGTCATAACTTCCTTATATTAACTTTGAATTGAGTGATTTTTATTTCATTAGATAGACTATTTCAAGAGCAACAATGTTTATGTTGATCACATTTTCTGAATCACCATACATTTAGATTCATGTAGCCTCAAACTGATGCCTTTTAAATTTGGTGACCACTATATTGTTTCAACTATAACCCTCTCATATAACCTTAGAATTAAATTATATTATTTCATTGTAAAGATAGTTTTGAGTACTACAACTTTTGTGTTAAACACATTTTCTTAATCATCCAACTTTCATGTCAAAAATTGGACACAATAGATGCCATTTTCATAAATGGTTTCTTTTAAACATACTCTATTCCTTATTTCTGATGCTGATTTACCATGATTTATCACACATCATATTTCCCTAAAATGCCTAGATTTCCTCGAGTAAATAAGAATCAAATCACATAGCCATACATATATGCTTTAACTTATACAAGTAAATTTCACTTATGTGAAATTCATACATACCAGAACTGTTTCATTTCAAAACAAGTTTCTTTGCCTTGATTCATGATCATAATTATGCTAATGACAACTAAAATGTGTTCAAAAACATAATTACCCAAAAATTAATACCCTGGGTATTACATAGGAAGCTAGGAAATGGTAATAAGATAGAAATGAATTTGATTTGATGTGCCAAATAATCCCTTTTGAAATGTCAGGCGGTTGCTACATAGGTGCCTAGGGCTGCGGGCACCTTGTGACCAGTCAGCTTAGCTCCCAAAAATAGATTTTCCTAGAGGTTTTTTTTTTCAATTTTCAACCTATTCTACCCCATTTAATCAGTTAATACTTTTCTATTCAATCATGTATCAACTATAATACCCCACACCCCCACCTTATATATTTTAACCATCCCATACAAGGGCCAATGCGGGACACTACCATTCCCCTATTCTTAAGAAAAATCTTCTCATAATCCCATAATTTCTCAATTTTTAAGGGAAATATCCTAGCATAAATCCAGTAGAGTCTACCCTCTATTATATGAATATAAACCTGTATATTCATCATATAATTTTTTATTTCATGTCAATAATTTCTAATATAAAACAAAATTATCAACAATAACATCAACCATAAAATCATTAAACCCTTCCAACATACCTACAGCCTAAAACCTACTTTGCACCATGATGGTAACAATCATGACCAGTATATTACATGCCCATCCATGCCATATACATTTACCATTTTGATATGCTAAGACATTTACATCATTAAAAATACTCAAAATAAATCTTTGATTAATTTAATACACTTTTGAATGAATATAAATGCATCATAAGAATTTACAATTTATAATTTATACAAATCACAATAAAAACCATCATCTTCAAACTCTTTTGCTTGACTTGTCCACTAAAAATTTAAATAAGGTGTGAGTCTGGGCAACTCAGTAAGTAGGCCCAAATAATAGAAAGCAATAATAAATCATAATCATTTAGAACATACGTTCTTACTCAGAACTTGAATCAAATATAACATTGCAATAACTCGTGAGCCTTCAATCCTTATTAATCTAGTAACCATCCTATGCCGTTTAGGTGTATACTATCATACTCATCACCTTGCCTACTAGACACTCTATGTTCATCATAACAAACTAGGTGTCATTCCGACACCACACAATAGAGCTATGCCATACAGGCATAACCTCTTAACTATGCCATTAAAGCATCACATAAAATCTTTTAATATTGCATAATCATCATGGAATGGTTTGCATTCCATCAATATATACATTCACTAATGTACAAAAAAATAATTAATCATGGGATCATCCTTATCCCTAAGAATTATCAACCCATACAGACCATGATGAGATATTCTTTATCCCTCACATTCAGACATCCATATGCAAGAATAAGTAACATGACATGGTATACTTGCTATCCTCAACAATTATATATCTATATCATAAATCAAATATGAATTATTCAACTCGAGGGATGCTCTCTACCCCTAACTTTCATGTGTTCATGAAATATGACAACATCAGTCTTAAAAATAGCACAGGATATCCACAACCCCCAAACAAAACACACATGCCCGGAAATAACCAACAGGATATTCTATATCGACATCCATCCATTCAACAAACATACCTTGTACCTTGAGTGAATTATTTATACTCCTCAAGCTCCATGCTTTTTCATCCTTCTTAGATTATCCTGTATAGAGGAACAATCTCATTCATTTACAAGACAATTTCACTAATATAGATCAAGCCAAATAATTACTCATTTTACACATTTCTAATCATATATTGTAATGATTTATACCCAATTAGTCTCAATAACAATAAATTGATCTTTATAATAGGTTAAGTAAACTATAACTTTCATTGGATTACTACCACCAAACTTAAACTCATCACTTATCTTGTATGCAACCTGGTTAACACATAATTAACCTTAAGAACAATTCCATTAAGCCTGAATTATGCTTTTAAGGTAGAGAGATCATGGCTCACCTAGACCATAAACAAAAACCTCACTTAGATCAAAGTTAAAAAATTGATTTTACATATCCAAATCACCCCATATAAATCCCACAACATTATAAGTCATGAATTACACATTTCCCTCGTGATTATTACACAAAATCATGAAATACCTCAAATTCCACTATTTACCAAAAACCCTAGCTAAGTCTAAACCAACATTTTGTTTGGTGAAAGGCAATTTAATAAAGCCAAAACACTTTAATCTAGGAATTAATCATTTTCCCCTATGATTTTTAACAAAAAACCCTATCATCTTCCCCAAAATCCACTATTCATGAAAATTTACAAAACCCTAGTTTACAAAAATCCAAATTTTGTATAGGGACAAGTAATTTACCATGATATTCCTGCATGTCTTCCTTCCATGGACAAGAATCCAAACTCAAATCCTACAAATCTTCCATCCAATTGCCAAAAACCACATTTCCTTTCATTTCCCACCGTCCAAGTTGGGAAAACTTGGGTTTGAATACAAGAATGATAGGTTTTCAGTAATAAACAATTAATTTCTTAGCTAAATGGAAAGAAAAAGGGTGGAATCATGGATTTTGGGCACGGGGAGAAAGAAAACGAAATGGGGAAGGGAAAATGGAATGGCTGAATGAAAAAAGTTGATTTTTTGACTTTAAAATATAGACCGACACCAAAATTCAGCACCTCTAAGCCTGCCCTTCTACCCACTACTCGAGCTCCCATTTGCTCCGGTGCCAGTTTCAGTAGCTCCATTTTATTTTATGATTTTCTCCCCTTTTTTGCCATATTTCACTCATATATTTAAACCGTAATATTTTTCATAATTCTAACATTAAAATATATATTTAATCCTCTTTTTATGCATCATCAAAATACATAAAAATTTCCCCCATGTAAGTCTAAATCATGTCCAATTACTTCATCCCATATAATAAAACTTTCCACTTGAGTTCCTTTTCAATTGCATTAATGTTAAAGCCCAAAATTTAACACCCTAGGTGTTACATCAACACAATCAATTTTTAGTATTATATTAAACAAATTAGTTTAAGCATCATGAACATGTCATTCTATATGGAAGAAGCACTCAACATGCCAAACATACATCATTTGAATTTTCTCATTACATGATTTGATCTTTAAGCATGCCAAAACGTTTCTACATACATCATAGTCATGAATGATAAGATGGAATAATTCATGACATGAGCATAACCTTTAAGCATAAACAAAGATTGAAGTTATTATCTTAATCGTTTCAATCTCAAGAGTTCAAGCCTTAATGATGATTATACAAGGTCTGACTAGGAATGGCAAACCTATTCTCAACCTTAAACTGTGAAGTTTCCCAAACAAACTTGACTTATGCCTTTGGACTATAATGATATTAAGGATTAATTAGTTAAAATATCAATTTAAATTTTTAGAATGATTTAGCTTAAATATATGTGATCATTTCAATTCAAATCCAAGGTAGTTAAATATTGATTTAGAAACATCAATAGTATATACCAATGAAATGCATATTAATATAATATAAGTATATCAAGTTTAGCAAACTTATCTCCTTTGTCACCTCATTTCTTAATTTTTGCAGTTGAGCACATAGTTATTGATGCAATACTTGATTTTTCATTTAGCACTTTTTGACCTTTTTCATTCTTTAGCTTGAGTTTTGTAGGCTAAGAAGATGACTTTAATTTCTCATCATTCTCCTTCTTCCATGTACTCATTTCAAGCTTTTCCTGCATACAATTAAGAAATTCTTGCACTTTTTCTTCATTAGTAGATTCAAACAAATGTGAACTTTTACTTTATTTTAATCAATGCAATTTCTCTTTCACACATGGTGGTATGCTTTTTGAAAATCTGGACTGCGTAGCAAAATGATCATACAAATCATTTATTACTTAGGTTATTTACTTCTTATATGAAATTTTTTACCTCCTAAGTTTCATAAATGCAACATATAGATTTGAATAATTAAATTAAATTTGTCTAGACTTAAAGCAAATCCTTTTTATGGCTACAAACCAAGATAAACATCTTGCTTTAATCATAGCCAACACTAAATTCTTTGAACTAGCATAATTATGAATTAAAACATGAAGATGGAAACTGATTTCTTTGAAAGTTTCAAATGTTCATATGCTAGATCAATGATTTTTCATTCTAATGAATTATATATAAGTTTTCAATTAATTAGAATATTAATTATTCATTTTTATATTTTCTCATGATCGCACAATATTTTAAAGTTCTAAATGAATTATATGCCTCTCTAGCATACTTATCCTCAAAACATGTTGTTTATTTAAATAATACTTTGTTTCCTCATTTCTAGTTATCTAATTCTTTTTCTTGTTTCAATTTTGTATCATGATTTTATTTGTCTTAAGGTCTTCTAATTTAAATTGAACTTTAAAATCCTATTCATGGACAAATGAATCTATATTAGAGACAAACAAGTAAAATTATGAATGTAGATTATGACATAATAAAAAGACGTTTAAGCTTGAATATCATACTTGCACTTACCTTGTTCTTTACCTTTGGTTTCTGTGAATATTTTCTTTTTCATCCTTTATCTAGGAACCATTTGTCTTTTGAAGGAGGTGGATATATCTTCTTTTCTTCATCTTCTTTCTTCAATCCACAACTTATTCCTCAGAGGGGATCACTTGTACTTTTGAAGGAAGAATACTTCTTCTTCTTCTTTCTCTTCCTTATTGTTAGCCTTCTTTTACTTTTCTTACCTTCCTTATCAGTATTCTTTCTTTCTTTTTCTCCTTTATATTTTCTTTCCTCCACAGGTTGCTCCCCTTTAACCTATAGGGATTCTCCAATTGATTTAGCCTCTTTGATTTAAGTTTGAGGCTCTGTAATTTCTTCTTCTTCTTTTGGAGGTTCTTTCTTTTCTTTTGCTTTTTGCTGCTCTTCCTTGTCTTCTCCTTTTTATCTTTCTTCTTCTGCAATTATGTTCATATCAATAAGAGGATTAGTTTCATCTTGCAGCAAGTCAATTTTTTCTTCACAAAATGTCTTTAACTTGTCCATCATTTCTCTTGCATTTTTACAAGTTAAGACATATTTGTAAATGGTAGGGAAGAGAGCATGAAGTAAGGCATTCATAGCCTTGACATTTTCTTGCCTTGCTCTCTCTTCATCCTTAATGATGCTAATAAAAATAATTTTCCGTAGCTAAAGTTTATTGGCCATAAGATATACTTCCAACCTTCTCTTCCATTGTGCATAATTTGATCCATCAAACTGTGGAAGGTGTGAGGTGGAAAGTCCTTCACAAAACATAGAGGATGATGACATTTAGTTAGCTAAATGGATCACTACAATTGTTTATGTAGCCCACTTTGATACTACTTGTTGGATCCCACTAAGGTTGGCTTAACCCAAGAGGGGAGGGGAGAATTGAGTTTATAAATTTTTTTTGCCTAACCCCTAATAATTAAATTCCCTCATTTTATGTATTCATGCAATTTTCTATGGAACAAATAATAAAAATAAAGTGCAAGCAAATAAGTCAATCGCACATAGGAGACACGATGTAGTGGTTCGGGACAATCTCGTCTTAAGAATTGATTTACGCTAATGATGTTTCTAGTATAGGAAGCTTGAAATATAGAAAGATATGCTTGAAATATGCATACTTTATTTAGATATTATTTACGCAAGCATATAATCTTGATGTAAGTCTAGATATATTTTTAAATGAAAAATAATGAGTGCTTAGATGAGTTTATAAAAATAAATTAGGATTCAAATTGCATATCCATGCTTTATAAATGCAAACTTCATATGGTAATTATATTGTGATTTATAATGGAAAATATAATAAAAAATGTCAAGTTAACAATATGACAAAAGTACAAAAATTTCCTACTACAATAATTTTGCTACAGTGCTACTACAATATCAGATGATGTGGAAGATGAAAATAAAGCTGGAGACGAAGTAGCCAATATAGTAAATGCTACAATACTACTTTAGTATCAAATGAAGTGGAAAATGAAGGCAAAGCTGAAGAGGAAGTAGCTGCTATAGTAAATTACTACATTACTACTATAGTGCTGCTACAAAGCTTCAAACGAATTAATAGACGATTTGCTATAGTAACCTGCTACAGTATCCATGGAAAACTTTTTAAACATGTAGATTTGTCTAATAGTTCAAACAAATTAACAGACAAAGTAGTGCCACAGTGATCTACTATAGGAATGCTACTACAACAAAAAAATTAATGTTTTCAAATATTAAAAATTCAATACTTTGCAGCAACTATATCTTTTGACAATATTCTTCCAAGCGGTCAACTACCTTTCTAGATTATAAAAATAGATAATCCATTGAAGGAGAATGAAATACTTGAAGTTTCTAAGTGCTAAACAAGAATCAAACATCAAGAGCTCATTCAAATTTCCAATTGCAGAACTACAAATATTTGTTCTAACCATTTGCCACATTTTAGAAAGTTTGAGTTACAAAAATTTCAAAATGTGTTCAAAGATATCAATCTGAATACTCTATTTAAAATCTCATACTATCCGAAGAAATAATGAAAATGAAATGAATGGAAGAAGAAGTTCAAAGAGCAAAATACATTTGTCTGAGAATAAAGAAGTCCAAATTTGTCTAGAATCAATTATGGACAAAGTAGGAGACAAAAAGACATTGTCCGGCTGGAAAGAGACTTCAACAGAGAAGAGACTTTGTCTGATATTAACTTCAGACAAATGAAATAAAGCATTAGACAAAGTGGAGCAGCTAAGTTTATTAGAATTTATTGTCATCTTTCCAAAACTATGAATCAAGTTAGAGCTGCAGCATCTCCTCATCTGTCAGTTGCCTGAACCAGCTATTCATCTTCTTTAATGTTAAGGTAGTCACTGCAAAACGACTCTAAGTATATGGGAATTAATTAAAAGATAACATTTTCAAATGGGAGATTATCAGAATGGTCTTCTACATTTAGTTATGCTCATCTACCTTTGTCTTTGCATTCAATGAAGATCATCTTCCTGTAATGATCAAGTTTTCAAGAGAGCTATTTAAGGAGAAGAGGTGAGATGATTCAAAGGTGGTGAAGGAGTATTTTTCAAGAGCTTAAATCTTCTAAAAGAACCTTCCACCCAAGGCCAAGAGCTTCAACTTTTAAATATCTATTCAATAGCTTCAATCTTCTAAATCTTCAAGGCCTTGTTATTCATATATTAAGGGAAGAGCTTCTACAACACAAAGAGCCACAAAAATCCTTAAGCCTTCCCCTGTGCTTTCATTAAGATATTTATAAAAGTATGCTTAAACTGCTTTATCCATTTTGTTATAAATGCCTTGAGCTGATAGTGTGGATCAGACTTAAGAAGGGCTGTGACTATTTGTTGAGACAAGAGTCATTAGTTTACTCCCCCTAGAGCTAAAATCCAGAAGAGTGTTGGGAACACTTGTTTACGCCCCCTAGAGCTGAAATCTAGAAGAATAATGGGAACACTATTGTATTTCCATTATATGGGATATAGTGGAACCTAAGGCACAAGGAGAGTGTGCTTTTAGAAGAGTGGATGTAGGGATGGGGTTCCCAAACCACTATGAAAATCATGTTGTTTGTATGTGTGCCTGTTTACTCTATCTAGCACTTTAATGCTTTACCTGTTAGCTTACATTACACAACCCACAAGCATGAAAAGTGGGTGAGTAATATTACAGGGATCAAGCAATTAATTTTTATAAACTAGTTCACCCCTCT
Organism: Pouteria campechiana; assembly: GCA_036873735.1. Taxonomy (NCBI): domain Eukaryota; kingdom Viridiplantae; phylum Streptophyta; class Magnoliopsida; order Ericales; family Sapotaceae; genus Pouteria; species Pouteria campechiana. The sequence continues at coordinate 45,337 of JAYJMB010073790.1, read as the reverse complement.
CCTCTTGGGTTAAGCCACATGTGGGACCTGACACTTCCTACTCTAATCTTCCAAGAGAACACCCCTTGTGCCTTGGGTTCCACTATCTTAAAGGAATACAAATCAATGTCACCTCACTCTTCTAGATTTCAACTCTAAGGGGCATAAACAATTTAGCAATTGATTGTGAGATATACTCCAATAGTTAAGTTGTTCTTCTTAATTCCAACTCAAGGGGGCGTATAAACTTATTGTCTCTTGCACTCTTCTTGATTTTAGCTCAAAGGGGCATTATACAACTTCAACAAGTTGATTGTGATACACTCTCAAACAATCACACTTGTTCCTCTTGAAAATTTTATCCAACAAGGACTCAAGGAATACACAAATAAGAAATAAAGAAAAATTTACACATTTACTAGTGTTTCAATATGAGCTTAGGGGAAGCCTTTGAGCGCCTTAAGTAGCTCACTTCATTGGAAAGGATCTTCCCTTAATTTTGATTAAGAAGGCCTTAAGTAAATAGTGTGAAGATGAAAGCTATTGCATGTAGATAAACAAGTTTAAGTGCTTGGCCTTGGGTTGTAAAGATTTCTTCAAGTTTTAAGCTTAATCAACAACCTTAGAATGTCCCAACTTTCCTCCTCCAATAGAGCTTTCAAAAACTAGACCATTGGAAATGATTGAGTGGGAATACGTGGCATAGCAATGTTCAAATTTCCAACCATTGGAGTTGGTAGACAAGACCATTGGTAACTTCAATACCTATTGATCCAAACCCTCCTTTACTTGACTTGATTTTGATGATTACTTGACTTGATTTTGATGATGAATGTGATTAACTAGCTAAGTTTTGATGATGAGCAAAAATATGTGAGTAAAGTATTAAGGTACTGATAGTTACTTTCCCATGTATGCAGTGATAAATTTAAAAAAACATTAGGAGAAGTAACTTCAAATGTGTGAACAGTGTATTCAAGCTCATATCTGAGACAAAATCAATGGTTAGTTTACTAAGGAATAAAATATAAATACTTAAAGAAGATTAACATTGAACATACACGAGGATTTCAAACGTAATGGGACATGTCTAAAACCTTGAGGAACCAAGTCGAATAATGAAGACTATAGAAACAAAGACTAAGTCCAAAATAACTTCTAAAGTATTTTAGATGTTTTGCTCAAAGCTTTAAGACCAATCTACAATTGAAGGATAAGTCTGGCATCAAACATGAGTTTCAAAGTCACTTTAGATGTGCTAAAGTATGCTGCTGAAGAAAATACAAATGGATGCCAAGCTTCACAGGTGAAGAAGGCTTCAGATGTGTTGAAGCCTGAAGGAACAAGCTTCAGACAGACTAAAATCTCACTTTGGAAGTGCTAAAGCAATGAACCTTAGCATTGAAGTGTTAATGATACTTTAGACGTGCTGAAATTATTACCTTAGATGTGTTGAAGTAAGTGTTCAACGCAGATCAGATGTGTTAAAGTAAGAAGCCACGATGTTGAAAGCTTAACGACACTTCAAACATGCTAAAGTTATTACTTCGGACATGTCGAAACATGTCTAAATTACGTCACTAAGACAGAAGTAAAAAGCATATGAAAAAGACTAAGTCCAAAACTTTAGATGTTACAAAGCGAAGCTTCAAACGTGTTAAAGGCTTTGCTTCAGACAATCCCAAGCTACATAAAAAATGTTGAAGTTCAAAGGCACACAGCTAAGAATTCATGTTGCTTCAGACATGTTGAAGTTATTGCTTCAGACGTGCTAAAGCACTGTTACAAGGCATTACTTCGAGTCATTCACAGAGCATCATATTTCGTAACTTCAGATGTGCTAAAGGTATGTTTCAAATGGTGTGAAGTAGCGATGACTTCAGAATTTCTAAAGAAGCACACTCGTAACTATTCTCTATCATTCTAGACATGCTAAAGTCCTTACTTTAGATAGTATGAAGCTGCAAGAACTCTCAAATGGTTAGAAATTTGATCGTTCCCTCACATTTAATGCTAGCCATGTTCCACAATAGATAGATTTTAAACTCTAATATAAAATGAGTTAACAGGGATGTTCCAACAGTTAGACAAGCTATCAAATGAACTTTAGGAGCATTTACTCACATTCAGGTTTTCTTCTAACATTCTTAACTCAACTATGCAACAATCAGAAATGCATTCAAAGCACATTCCTCTGTAACCTTTCTTGAGTTAGAATCACTCTATTTTAAAATGTTCGATCATTTATTACTTTAGCATTTAATTTTTTCCATTCAACCAAAGTAAGAGGCACATCTTTCTACAATCTTTTCTATTATTTGTTATAATAAGCAAGGGGCTTGCTAGTTGTATCATTGATTACAGCAAGTGAGGAGACTTGCTGGAAGTTTGTTGGTAAGCTTGAGAAAACCTATAAGGGTTTTTTGGAACTTGAGTGCAGCAAGAAAGGTTGACTTAAAGAGTGGAGTAGGTACCGAGTTGGGCCAAACCACCATAATAATACCAGTGTCTATTATGCTGTGTGACTTGTTTTCCATTCTTTTTAGCACTTAAATTTTATTTGGTCATAATTTTTAAAATCTCAATTCATCCCCTCTCTTGAGCTACCATTTGAATGGAACTAACAATACCCGCTACACTCCAGGCTATATCCACAGGCAGTATGGGTTTTGCCAAGCAATTTTTCTTTGAATGCAATAGGAGATATCAAGTGGCACCTCCAACATTCAATTGTAGTTGTAAGTGCTACTCGCAGGCAGCTGCGATTTGGCTATGGTTGTCCAGGAACTATATGTAATGCCTAAAATTTTGAGATGAGGGAAATTTTTGTTTTAGGATCTGTATGTGATGATTCGAGAGGAGACGAGAAAATTTTTGTTTTAAATAATGCGACTGGGGTTATTGTGCATATATATATCACACATGAATATGGAATCGATGAAAAGCTATGAAGCTAATTAAACGATTTGATCCTTAGTCAATTGAGGGGCCAAATTAAGTGTGTTCATGTGTCATTATAATGTGAAAAATCATGGCAAAAAGCAGGGGAATAAAGTGTGGAACTATGTTAAAAAAAAAACAAAATGTGGGCTGCGAGTTAGGTGCTGCAGCGTCCAAAATGGAGATTGCAATGTCTAGAACAAAGGAAGAGGGGAAGGGGCATCCAACGAACTAGGTGCATGGGGCCCAAATTTGGTGTTAAAGCGCCAACATGCAGGCAACACCGACTTAAGTTGATTTTTTAATGTTTCATGCCCATTTTTCTTTCATTGGTTCTTCTTCCCTTCCCTACCCAAAACTTCATGTTTCTTGACAAGTTTGCAATTGAATTTGAGGGAAAATCACTTGTTTATGAGTATAATCTGTCAACCTACCTACTCAATGATAAGTGAATTTTATTCACTTATACTATGTCATTTTGAACTAACTTTTGGTTCATTTTTAAGTTGTGCTTAGTTGACATAAGGTGTTCTTGTTTGTGTTTATTTGGCATGGATGTAGGGAAAATGATAGAAACATGGAGAATCAACAACAAGAGAAGAAGAAATGGAATGAAGTGAAGGAAAGTAGAAAATGATGGACAGCAACTTAGTGTCACCGCACCAAACATGATGCATGATTTTTTCCCAAATCAAAGAGTTAGTGTCGTAGCATAACATGGAGAATGGAGAGACAACTTAGTGTCGCGACACCAAACATGATGCATGATTTTTTCCCAAATCAGAGAGTTAGTGTCACGGCACAACATGTAGAATGGCGAGATAACTTAGTGTCATGGCACTGAATTTGTATGTTGCGGCACTGAACCTGATTCATGCACAATTTGAGCTAGCAGAGAGTTAATGTCATGACACTGAATTCCTATGTCGCGACACCACGTTGGAGACAACTTTTTGGATTTTTGGGATTTTGTTTGACTTGTACAATGAGGCTAAACCTTAATGGTGATGATATAAAAATAAGTTTTTGCATGTCTGTGGGGACCTTTTTAGCTAGGGCTGGAAGTTGGAAAACAAGAAAGAGAGGCAACTATAAGATTGAAAGAGAGTTCTTCATGCAAGAGAAGGGGAGTTGATAAGAGAGCAAACAAACTAAGAATACTACGTGGAGCAGTTTATTCATTGATCTTTCTTTCTTCTTTTTCAATCATTTTTCTTTATTAATCATGTTTAATACAATGTGTATTATTGTTTTTTATTTTATTATGAGCTAAGCACTTTAATCCAGGGAAACAATTTAGCCGAATAATGATTATTTGGTTTCTTTATGTTTAATGCATTTCTTTGTTCGTTCTTTATATATGGTGTGTGCTTAATCCAATTTTAATTCTTGTGAAAGAATGCTTGTCCTCTCAACATGATTTGTGGTTCAATTTGAGGTTGAGAAGGGATAATTGAATTAGACCATGATTAATCACCATAAGATTAACATGATATAGAGATATCCATGAAGCTTATGCACTATTATGAGTTTCTTATTCTTAATGCATCTTGATTAGTTGGGATTTTCACAGAACATTTATAGAAGCTCAAAGAAGATTAAATCCAACCATGAAGGAGGTGGCTCGCAAGGAAGTGCTCAAGTGGCTCAATGCAGGTGTTATCTATCCAATCTTAGACAGTTCATGGGTTAGCCCTATGCAAGTAGTCCCAAAGAAAGGCAAAATGACTACTTTGAGGAATGACAACAATGAATTAAATCCTTTAAGAACTATCTTAGGATGGAACATATGCATTGACTAGGAAGTTAAATGTAGCTACAAGTAAGGATCACTTCCCATTTCCATTTATAAATTAGATGTTGGATAGGCTAGCTAGTTTTGATTATTATTACTTCTTAGATGGCTATTCAAGATACAATCAAATAGCCATTGCTCTAGAAGCCAATAGAAGAGTACATTCACTTGTCCATATGGCACATTTGCTTTTAGAACAATGCTTTTTTGTCTTTGCAATGGTCCAACTACTTTCAAAAGGTGTGTGATGGCTATTTTTTTGACATGGTAGAGAAAATCATTGAAGTTTTCATGGATGATTTCTCTATGTTTGGAAAATCATTTGATCATTATCTTCAAAACTTAGAGTTGGTCTTAAAGAGATGTGAAGAAACAAATTTTGTGTTGAATTGGGAAAAATGCCACTTCATGGTGAAGGAAGGCATTGTTTTGGGACATTGGATTTCATGCAATGGAATTGAAGTTAATAGAGCTAAGGTGGAGATAATAGAAAAAATCCCGCCACCAATTTTTGTCAAGGGAATTCAGAGTTTCCTTAGGCACATAGGATTTTATAAAAGCTTCATTGAGGGCTTCTCAAAAATCTCAAAGCCACTATCCAATTTACTCATGCAAGGTACATCCTTCTATTTTAATGTAGAGTGTGTGAAGGCATTGAACACTCTTAAGGAGAAGCTTATCTCAACTCCTATTATTGTTGCATTAGAATGGGATAAACCATTTGAGTTGATGTGTGATGTAAGTGACTATGTTGTAGGAGTAGTCCTAGGACAATGAAGGAACAAGGTATTCCATACCATTTATTATGCTAGTAGAACTCTTAATGATGCTTAGCTCAACTATGCCATAATAGAGAAAGAGTTGTTTGCAATTGTCTTTGCATTTGATAAGTTCAGATCATATCTTATTGGTAATAAGGTGATTGTATTCACGAATCATTCTGCATCAAATACCTTATGACTAAGAAGGATGCAAAGCCAAGACTCATCTGAGTGGTGCTTCTACTCCAAGAATTTGACTTAGAGATCAGAGACAAGAAAGGAATAGAAAAGCTTGTAGCATATCATCTCTCAAGATTGCAATTAAAAGAAGATGAAGATATATAGAAACCTCCCATCGATGATCAATTCCCAGATGAGCAGTTGTTTTTCTATACTTCTACACAGCCTACTCCATGGTATATAGACTTTGTAAACTATCTAGTAGGAAACATCATGCTACTTGATTTGTCTCCCCATCAAAAGAAGAAGTTTTTATCTTATGTGAAGTATTATTATTGAGAAGATCTAATTCTCTATAAGCATTGTGTTGATCAGATAATAAGGGGATGTGTACCAAGGGAAGAAATGGATGATGTTCTCAAGCACTGCCATATGCTTGAGTGTGGAGGTCATTTTGGAAGAAATCAGACAACTACAAAGGTGTTACAATCTAGTTTCTACTAGCCAACATTGTTTAAAGATGCTCATGCTTTTGTCATTGCATGTGATTGATCTCAAAGTACTGAGAACATCTCAAAAAGAAGTGAAATGCCTTTGAAAAATATTTTGGAAGTTGAGTTCTTCAATGTGTGGGGCATTGACTTCATGGGTCCACTCCCTTCTTCATATAACAATATGTACATACTCCTTACAGTGGACTATGTATCAAAGTGTGTGGAGGCAATTGCTATTCACAGTAATGATGGGAAGGTGATGTTGAATTTTATTCGGGAAAACGTCTTCAAGAGATTTGGGACTCCACAAGCTATTGTCAGCGATGAAGGAAGCCACTTTTGCAACAAACAATTTGAAGCTCTTTTGTCAAAGTATGGAGTTAGACACAAAATAGCACTGCCTTATCACCCTCAAACAAATGGCTAGCGAAAATTTTCAATAGGGAAGTGAAGCAAATTCTGGAAAATACAGTACAAAATTCTAGTAAGAACTAGTCTAAAAAGTTAGATGATGCTCTATGGGCATATCGAACTACATTCAAGACACCTATAGGAATGTCACCCTATAGGCCAGTATATGACATGGCATGTCATCTCCCAGTGGAGCTAGAACATTGAGCCTATTGGGCAATGAAGCAATTGAATGTGAGCATGGATGTAGCCAAGGAGAAATGACTTCTACAACCTAATGAACTAGATAAATTTAGCAATGAAGCCTATGAGAATGTCAACATATATAAGGATTGGACAAAAATGTGGCATGACAAGCACATCCAGAGAAAGGAATTTTTCCAAAGCCAGAATTATTTTTGCTCAATTCTAGGCTTCAGTTGTTCCCTGGAAAACTCAGATCAAATTGGTCAGGCCCATTTACTGTGAAAAAAATTTTCCCACATGGTGTTGTGAAGCTTCATCATGAAGAAAAGGGACATTCAAAGTTAATGGGCAGTGATTGAAGCCTTACTACTGGGGTGGTGTTGATCACCTCAAAACATTTGTCAAGCTCAAATAATGCTGAAGAGGAATATTCTAGCTGAAGACTATAACTTAAATGCTTCTTAGGAGGCAACCTAAGTTTGTGAATGTTCTATTTGTTTAGTTTGCATTAGTTTAATTGTTACTGCATTAGTTTTATCCTTAGATAGTTGTTATTTGCATTTGCTGAATTATGTTCAATAGTCTTAGCTAGTCATTTTCAAGTTCTAATCATGTTTTAGTCACTGATTATATGCATAAATTTTTGTAATTGCATTAATGTAGTTATCAATTGCATATTTTGTAGATTTGATTGTTGTAAACCTAGTTTTAGTTAGACATTTTACATTTTAATTCATGTCCCAATAGTTAATGTCATTCACAATAACATGCTTTAATATCTAATTTTTAGGGCAGACACCGTTAGTATAAATGCATGGTTTCGATGATAAACAAAACTTGATTAAAGATTATGTACTAATGGTGATTGCTAAGTATTTAGAATGTGGAAACAAGTTGTAGATCTCTTGGATAAATGAACACAGGGAAGACATTCCAACGCGTATATTTATCTTACTAAAAAGACTTGGGCTAGTGCAGAAGTAAAAGACAAAGCTCAAATGAAAAGAAATCAACTGAGTTTCCATTCATCTATCATACTAGAGCTTATAGCTAACGAATGCAAAACAATATGCATGCAATGTGATTTATCTATCATAAGTGAGCCATAGTCGTATAGCTCACCAAGGCAATGATCATCTGTTAAAAATAGACAAAGGTGGAGAAGTGTAGTTCATCTAGCAGAACAATGAAGGTCGTCTAGTAGAGTAGTGAAGTTCATCTAGAGAAGCAGTGAAGTTCATCTACAACCTACATTAGACAATCCACCAGACAAAAGGTTAATTCATCCATGCCTCAATAATTCATCTGTTACTTACAATAGATAATACAATAGATGAAGTGCTGAAGAAAATTCATCTATGCTCCATTAATCCATTTGTTACTTATAATAGACAACCCAATAGACAAATTGATGGAACAATGATTTGCCTATACCTCCACGATTCGTCTACTACTTACCATGGATTAACTGGAAGACAAAGGGACTTTGTCTGATGAACAACTGGACAGATACTTTATATATCATAAGGGAAGACGAGCAATGGACAAATTTTCATCCAGCATTAATGACACCCTTTCCTTGTTGGTGAAAGAATTAGCCATTGCAGCAACTCTTCGATCGATATCTATTAAGAATCAGGAAATCATTTTTTACAAAGTCCACGCTGCAAGAATTTTAGTAGACAAGAATTAAGCAGAAGTTAGAGAATTCAAATGTGCTAATCAAAATAGTCTTCTATCATTAATAGATTTTAGCTACAACCAATGGCTGGAATTCAAAACAGTTATAAATGTAGCATCGTTGGATCAAGAAGAAGCATCGCAGAAAAATATTCAATATCCTCTTGAAAGCATTTACTAAACTAAGCTAAAAAACTTTCTACATGTTTCAAGAGTCGTGAGCCTTGCATTCAAAACTTCTTCAACTCTCTTTGAGGACTCCTAACCACCTTTCGGAAAGATCATTTACTTATGCATTTAATCTTTAGAAATCTTCCCTTATACTTATTAAGAAATGTATATGCTTTAACTTTTGATATTCATTTATTGTAATTTCCTTGAGCTAGTGATTAAGACTAGACTCAAGAAGAACTATAATTGTTTAAGCATAGACAAGAGCTATTTATGCCCCCCAGAGTTGGAATATAGAAGAGTGCTGGGAGCACTGTGATCATGCCTCCTAGAGCTAGAATCTAGAAGAGTGTTGGGAGCATAATTGTATTTCTACTATTGGAGATGGTAGAATCCAAGACACTAAGAGGAAAGTGTTCTTAGAATAGTGAAGTAGAGTGTTTACTTGAACAACTACAAAAATCTGTCTCTTATTTATTTGTGCATTGATTGATTGAGTGATTGTATTGATTGCTAGAGGGACGTTTAATCCTAAAGGGGTTGAGTAAATTTTTAAGTACCCAATTCACCCCTCCCCTCTTGGGTATTTGCCTAATCTTTGGGATGAATAGAAACATCTAGAAAAGACCCACATCATCAAGGAGTGACTAAATTTTAGCAACTAAGGGACATACAAAGTTCATCTATCAACATAAACGCCCATTGCAGTAATAGAAAAAGTTAGTCCCATGGCATTCTAGTAATCAATCAGCAATAATATGCAATTAGAGAATTAGTGTCGCAGCAGAAAATTCCAGTACCATGACATTGATGTGGGCTATGTGCAGCTAGACAATTAGTCTCATGGCAATCAATTTCAGTGTCGTGGCCTTAATGAACAATATGAGTAGCCAACAAGTTAGTGTTGCGGCACTATATTCCTATGACATGGCACTCGGCTTCCCATGTGTGAATGGGTTCCATTCATTACTTAAGTGCCTTGATGCCCTTTCTTATGCTACAGCATACGTTCTCTTTAGCCATGACACTTGTGAGAAAGCCCTCTCCAACCCTAAATCCTTCAACACTTCATCAAAATTCCATCAGTCCCCACCTTTTGAATCTCGAAGGCAACTTCCACACGAGGATTCTTCCATCTCCAGTTCACCTCAACTATCCATCATCATCACTTGAACAGGTTGGGTGCAAAAGGGTTTCTTTAAAACAAGTTTGCAATTCCTTTCTATTGTGAATACGTGTTGCAATACCTTATTTTTGGGAATTTGTGAGTGAAAGCCATCACTTTGGAAAGAGAATCTATGTGGTTTGTAAGCATTGAATTATGTACTTCAATTGTTTGTCAAAATGATAGAAGAACGAACTGCATTAGCTTGAGAGGTAGTTGTGGAACTTCCTCATTGAAGTGAGATTCATATTGAAGGGCTGCATTTATGAACAGAGCATTTTGGGTTACATTTGGGAGATCAGAGCTGCTATGCCTAAGCAGAGTGGATTGTTGTAGCACTAAATTGCATTGGATTAATAATGCATTGGGTTGAGTTGCATTGTATTTAGTTGTAGTGTTAAATTGGACATACTACTTGTAAGGACATTGCTATCATGCCTCCCAAAGGAAAGAAAACCATGGTTCCAGGTCCTTCAAAAAAGTGAAAGAGTGTCGAATCAAAACATATCATTAGACCTATGTTTGTGACTGAAGACGCTACGGAAAGATATAGAAATTCAATTGTATGGAGGAAGTGGTTACAAGAGAGGGGTTTTCATCACCCCATGAGAGGTATTCTTGCTACTATTAAAGAGCAACACTAGAAAGAGTTTACAAAACAACCTGTTGCAGCCCTTGTCCCGGTTGTAAGACAATTTTATGCCAATGCAAAGGAATACCAGAATTTGAGAGCACTAGTAAGAGGCAAGCGGGTTCCATTTGATAGAACTACAATTAATCTCATATATTAATTTCTTAACTTGCCAGATGATGATTTCTCCAGAATGAAAGATCAAGGACCTGATTTTGAAGAGATAATTCAGGTCATCATGAAGCTAGGCACGGCATGGTTGACATCCAAACATGCAATGCGTAGCTTTCCTATCAAAGGCTTATTCAATTAAGGAAAAGTTTGGTGTTATTTTATTTTTGTGAAGTTGATGCCATGATATCATGTTTTGGGAGTCTCAAAAGAAAGGGAAATGTCAAACTATGCTATACAGACCAGGTTATCTATTGATGTAGGGAAGATCATTGAGGCTTCAATTCTACATATGGCAGAACTATCGACATCGACAAGAGGCTTTGGTCATCCGTCACTAATTTTGAAATTCTAGTCAACAAGCCAGAGTGTCAACCAATTCGTCTGAAGTGATTCAACACCCCAAACCTATGATTTCACCAGACATAATTGATGGTTCAAATTATAATACCTCGCAAGTGCACGAGTGTATAGCAGTACAGTGTGCGTGAGTAAGGGTCGATCCCACAGAAAATGTAGACTAATTTAATTAAATTAGGTTACTAACTAAAACTAACTTTTAAAAGATGGATTATTGGTTTGAAATAATAAGAATAATAAATTAAAAAGATAATCAGAAATCTAGGGCTATAAAATGACATAGGATAGATTGCAAGTGGCAAAGGTCTAGGATTCAAATTTCACCACTTAATGACTCCTCTTGCTTTTGGATATTAGATTTAATGCTTGCTTACGTTCATTTTTTCTATGATATGATTATTACCATTTGGTGTGTGGGTTTAAATTAAGTGTTTTCACTTGTTCCAATTACCTATGGTGTCTAGCATAATTGAGGTGAAAATCCATTATAATCAATAACTATGAACCAAGTAGAATGGTTATGCGTTAGGTGTGCACCTTAACCTTCAACTTTTCTCATTCAAGGAAGCTTATGGTTGTGCGTTAGGTGTGCACCTTAACCAAGCATAGACAATCAATAAGATTTATGAAACTAGTGATCAAGCAATCACACAAATAAAAAGATTGAAATAAAATCAATGAATGAAAATGCATACTTACATTAAATAATCAATAATCCAAATAACAAGGTTCATCAAAAAGGGTTACATCTTCACCCTAGAAATAAGGAATTATTTCATGAAGAAAATAAACGATAAACCCTTCATGAAGAACATCATACTACAAATCACCTTCATTCTCTTATATCTCCTTCTTTGCTTCTCAAAATCTCCTCAGAGTAGCCTCCAAGAAAAAACCCTAGACTCCTTCTGAAAAACTCCTCAAAAACTACTAAAAATAGAATTTAAAATTTAGCATTTTGAATCATAAAAAATAAAAAAATATATTAAATCTAAGATTTGATCAGCTGCTAGCACTGGCAGGGACACCACACTGATCATTTTGCTCCTTTGCATCCTCAGCTCTACTCCCTTGCTACTGTGTTTGCCTTCCTTTACTGCTTTGTTGCCCCATATTTGCTTACTTTCACTACTTTTCTCCACTCTTCCACTAACCTAAACACATAAAAAAAACATGTGAAATTGACATAAAACTAATTAAAGATTGCATGAAATTAAGCTTAAAAATACAAAATATAAGTGAATGAAATTCACTCATCAATGATCAGGAAGATATTTAAAAGTAGAGACCCTAATGATGTTAAAACTCCTCCCCATAGGCATGAAGTATTGGGTCCCAACACAAGTGCTGCACAAGCAAGCTCATCTTATCAGGGAGACAGACCTCAATCTAATGTTATAGCTAAAATTTCCAGCTTGCAAGAAGAAGTTAGACAGACAGCTGACTTCATTCATAGACACCTTGATCGATATTTCTCCAGACAAGAACTGACTACTTGATGCAAGTCCACATTGCTTTGGTCTTGGCGCTCTCTACTCAGTCTAGCAATCCAATCCAGCTTCCACCACTTCTAGTGTTCCACCTGAAGCTGAACCTGAAGATGATGAAGATATAGATATTGAAGAAACAAATGATGAAGACATTGAAGATGAAGATATTGATGATGCTGACTAAGCTCTTTCAAGGAAGTCCCTGCACCTTAAATGTGTATTCTACATTGAGGTAATGTTGTTCTAAAGTTTGGGGTGGTCTTTCTTGTTCTCCTTTTGCTACCTGTTAAGTTGCTTCTATTTTAGTCTATGTTGTTTTATTATGACCTTTACATCTTTGTTTTAAAGGTAGTTTGTTTTAAAAAGTAGTTCCTTTTGGGAGTCCTTTACTAGTATAGTTTGTTTTATGTTTTTTCGTATATATATATATCTTAAAAAATTAAAAATAAAATAAAAAAGATGTTAGTTGTATGAGATCAATGATAAGAATATGATACATTGCACATAAACTTTTATAAAATGGAAGATTCATGTTTAGTCTGTGAACTTCACTGAAGTGAGTGTTGGGTTGCACTTCAGATTCCTCACTCGCTTGAACACTTAGCCATGTTGTTAGTTTACTTGTGTATTAAGAAAGGAGTTAGGCGACTCTATGAACATAATTTAGTGAGACTTTTTAGAAGTTGTTTTAATCATTATTTGAAGCAAAATTTTAATAACAAATCACTGAGAAAATGATTTAGGCATTCTTCGGTTAGTTTGACCTTTTTCATCTAACTTAAAACTAACCTTTTTCATCTAACTTAGTATATCATTTTCACTAGTGCCCCCATCGAGCTTCAATAAAAAGAATGGCATATGCAAAGTATATGAAAGAACACCATTCAATTTTTCCTTCTTATGCTTTGTTATCCAAACCCTTTGGGCCTAAAAAAATAAATCATATTTGACCCATTAAGAGACATATTATGTACACATGGTTGTTAGAAAAGTATATAAGAGAGCAAAAGAAGATAAGTTTGGGGGTATTTAAAAGAAGAATACCAACATAAAGAAAAGGGACAAAAAGAAACAATTTAGTAAGTATTCATCCCTAATTGGGGGGATCACATTCCAATGAACTCCAAAGAGACTAAATTTAGGAGTGTAGTAGTAATATAGCCCATAAAAAAGAGAGAACACCAAACAAAAAGTCAAAAGAGTGAACTTCCAAGTGGAACTTATTTATGACATCTTACTTTGTGAATCCTTACTCTTTTCCTTGTAAACTAGACCTAAGACTCGGATATAAACCTAGTAAGACCTAATGAATTTTAGTGATAAGTTGTTAAAATTAGCGGAGAATGATGAGAAAGATGAACTTGTGGAGTAGCTTAGCAGATTCTTTCAGTTGCCACCTTCTATTTGAGTATCGAGTGAATAAACAACATTGGCTATATCTCATGCACACACATAGAGAATCAAGAGTAAACTACAATAATGCTTGGGTTGAAGTTCTAGATATGTAATACGGTTAGAAATTTTCTCTAAGGTTATATACCTGTGATGTCATTTTGAGATCTCTATAGACTAAACCTAATTGTTAATTTATTTTTCTATTTTCTATAGAAGAATATGTAGTATGGAATCATAGGTTTTTTATTTTATTTTATTTTTTTTTGCTCAAGGATTAGCAAAAAGTTAAGTTTGGGGCATTTGATAAGTAATTTTTATTCACTTATACTATATCTTTTTGAACTAACTTTTGGTTCATTTTTTAGTTGTGTTTAGTTGGCTTAAGGTATTTTTGTTTATGTTTATAAGAAGGGGCTTGGATGTAGAAAAATGATAGAAACATGGAGAGTCAACAAAAAGAGAAGAAGAAATGGAATGAAGTGAAGGAAAGAAGAAAATGATGGATAGTATCTTTGTGTTGCGGCACTGAATTTGTATGCCGTGGCACCAAACATGATGCATGAAAATTCCCAAATTAGAGAATTAATGTCACAGCACTGAATTCTTATGCCGTGGTACAACATGGAGAATAGCTAGATAGCTTAGTGCCATGGCACTGAACTTGTATGTCGTGGCACTGAACCTGATTTATGCAGAATTCGAGTTGGCAGAGAGTTAGTGCCGCGACACTGAATTCCTATGTCACGGCACAACATGGAGAATGGCTATACAGTTAGTGCCATGGCATTGAACTTGTATGTCATGGCACTAAACTTGATTTATGCAAAGTTCAAGTTGGTGGAGAGTTAGTGCCATGACACTGAATTCCTATGCGGCGGCACCATGTTGCAGACAACTTTTTGGATTTTTTGGATTTTGTTTTGACTTGTACAATGAGGCTAAACCCTAATGGTGATTATATAAAAATAAGTTTTTGCACATCTATGGGGACCTTTTTGGCTTAGGTTGGAGGCTGGAAAACAAGAAAGAGAGGCAACTACATAGATTGGAAGAGAGATCTCCTTGCAAGAGAAGGGGAGTTGACAAGAGAACAAAGATGCTGAGAACACTATGTGGAGAAGTTTATGCATTGATCTTTCTTCATTCTTTTTCAGTCATTTTCCTTTCTTAATCATGTTTAATATAATGTGTATTATTGTTTTTGATTTCATTATGATCTAAGCACTTTAATATAGGGGAATGATGTAGCTGAATAATGATTATTTGGTTTCATAATGTTTAATGCATTTCTTTATTTTTTCTTTATCTATGTTGAGTGCTTAATCCAATTTTAATGCTCATGAAAGAATGTTAGTCCTTTCAACATGATTTGTGATTTGATTTGAGGTTGAGAAGCAATAATCGATTAGACTATGATTAATCACCATAAGATTGTCATGATAATAGAGATAACCATGAAGCTGATGCAACACTATGAGTTTCTTATTCTTAATGCATCTTGATTAGTTGGGATTTTCATAGAGATGTCAGAAATTAACTAACTAGGATAGGTTGTTATGACTTGAGAAAGAATAACAATTAATCAAGAGAAACTCATTGTCAACATAGGAACAAACATTGATTGTTTTAAACTAATGAAAATAATATTATTAATCTGGTGAATTCCAAAACCCCTAGATGTTTTAATCACTATCTCTTTTATTTATCTATATTCTACCTCATTGCCAAAGTCCACTAGTTTAAATTTCTTTTTTTTTCTTTTTACCACATTTTGACTCTTCAAACAAAATTTAGAGTTACATTAGTTAGTAGTTGGCATTTATACATCCTCATGGGGATGATATCTTATTCACTCTTTATTAGTTGTTAACGATATGTGCAATTGTGTTGGAAAATCCGCAACACTCAAACCCTAGTTTCCATCATTTGGACAATGGAAAATGAAAGGAAAGTTGGGTTTTTCTATAATTTGAGGAGATTACTTGAAAAATTGAGGAGGGATTCCTGTGTTGGGGTAGGAATTGACGAGCAACCACACCGATAAGTATTTCCCCTGAGCTAATTTCTAATTTATATGATTCTTAAGGGGTATCCTGTAGCCTTAGAAGAAGTTTGGATTTGAAATTGCAAGGAGTAGTTGAGGGCTTCATGTGAAATTGATTTTAAAGTTTAATTGCCATGTTCATGATGGGAATTAACCATAAGAACTCATGCAAATAATTATCACTAGGTTGGATAGTCATGTGTTAACCCTATTGCTGTACATGTTGTGCATGAGCCGACTTAGAAAGAAGATTTTATGGAGTTGAGGAATAATAGTTTAGTTAGTAAAACAATTTTGATATTAACCATATATAATTATGCTAATACGAGGTTGGATGTGGATTCTAGCTACTACACATTTTTGGGAACTAAGAACTTGAATGATGCCAAGTATTTGATGAAATGGCACTAAGAGAGACAAAATATATTTAGGCAGTTTTCCGATAAGATCAAATTGTTCCTTAATCTAGTGTTAAGCAAGATGTTGTATTCTACTTAAACAAAGCATAAGATGTGTAATAAGTTAGAGAGGCATACTAATGAGTTATGAGACTGAAGTAAATCTTACGTTAACACATGTGAATCTCAATAGGGATGTATGTCATTTGTATAGGGCTCCTTTTGATTTTAAGTTCAAATTTAGCTATTGAATTGGGGATCATGAAGTGTATGCAACACAAAGAGTGTGATTAACTCTATAAAAGGTAAGCAAGTTGCTTTGATACATATGAATATGAAATGAATGGGGATGATGTGTATCCCATGGTTTTCCTTCCAAGCACCATGTTTATATGTGTTTCTTACATAGTTTCTCTGATTGAAATGATGAATTTGTATCTTTCTATGAGATGGTTTGGAAACAAATTTAGTTCTATTTATTCATGATGAAATTATATGACTTTTATTTTGAGAGTTGGATCACCACATGTGTGTTTAATCAAACTTGTTGCTATGTACATTTCAATGGGATTGGTTAAATGTTGCATTTCATGATCTTCCATTATGAGGCATGATGACCTAATAGAGTCAAGTGATAAATAAGAATATTTAATCCATGAGTAGATTTTTAAATGAACATAGTTGTATTTGTTCAAGTAGTCATGGTGAAATCTTATGACTTTTATTGTTTAATTATGAGTGTTGGATTTCTATATATGAGTTTAATCGATTTTCGACTATATGTATCCCATTGATTGATTGAGTGTTGTAATTGATGGCATGCCCATGTATTATTTTGCAAACTTGATTTGAAGTAACAAAAGGAGGAAATTTTCATATGTTACCATGGGAATTTGATTAGCTATCGCTAGATATAATCGAATGACTTGTTTGACTATGCATTCCATGGCATATCATTAAGAATAAGGAATAGACATGATTGAAGTAGGTGAAATGATTATGATAATGCCTAGGTGGCACGAAAGTGATCAATTTATGAAAGTGCCTGGGTGGCCCAAATGTGATATAGTTCTGATGGTGTCAGGATAACACATGCATTATGTGACTATGACAGCATCGGATACCCCTAAAATCCATTGAAAATCCATTGACATGTTATGATTTTGCCTAGATGGCATTGATGTAGCAAAGGCCTAAACATGATGAGACACTTATGGGGTCCAATAGACACACTCGGGGTGCCGCTATGTGGGGTAGCATAGTTCCATATACGATAGACACCTTTGGGGTGCGGCTATGCCATGGTGGTGGTGTAGTTATATATTTGATCGACACCCTAAGTGCTGCTATGCCATGGTGGTAGCATAATTTATATATCTACTAGACACCCTTGGGGTACCACTCTACCTTGATGGCATGACTGCTTTGATGGCCTAGATGTCTTGATGATGTGACTAGGTAAAATGTGAGCTTTGTGAAATGTACAACATATGAAATATATGATATGGAAAGTTTCTCGTATGTAAGATTGAGCCTTATGAAATGTATAAGACTTGAATTCCATAATATGTAAATTGTTGGCCCTGAAGCTTAGGCAAATACCCAAGAGGGGAGGGGTGAATTGGTTACTTAAAAATTTTGCTTAACCCCTTTAGAATCAAGCATCCCTGTAGCAATCAATCCAATCACTTAATCAATGAACAAATAAATAAGACATAGGGATTTTTATAGTGGTTCGAGTAAACACTCTACTCCACTCTTCCAATATCACTCTTCTCTTAGTGTCTTGGATACCACTATCTCTAATAACAGAAATACAATTAGTGCACCCTGCACTCTTCTAGATTATAGCTCTAGGAGATGTATCTATAGTGCTCCCAACACTTTTCTAAATTATAGCTCTAAGGGATGTATCTATAGTGTTCCTAGCACTCTTCTAGATTCTAGCTCTAGGGGCCATAATCATAGTGCTCGCACCACTCTTCTAGATTCCAACTCTACGAGGTGTAAATAGCTCTTGTCTTCACTGAGACAATCACAACTCTTCTTGAGTCTAGTCTCAACCACTAGGTCAAGGTAATTACAATAAATGAATATCAAAAGTTAAAGCACAGATACTTCTCAATAAGCACAGAGGAAGATTTTTGAAGATTAAATACAGAAGTAATTGATCTTCCCAAAAGGTAGTTGGGAGCCTTCAAAGAGAGTTGAGGAAGGTTTGAATGCAAGGCTCACAACTTTTGAAAGATGCAAAAGGTTTTAGCTCAGTTTAGTAAATGCCCTCAAGAGGGTATTGAATATTTTCTTCAATGCTTCTTCTTGATCCATTGATGATGCATTTATAACTGCTTTGAATTCCAACCGTTGGTGGTAGGTGAACTCCATTAATGATAAAAGACTATTCTAATTAGTATTTTTGAATTCTTTGACTTCTGCTTAATCCTTATCTGCTGAAATGCCTGTAGCACTGACCTTGGAGAAGATAATTTCTTCATTCTTAATAAGTATCGATTGAAGAGTTACTGCAATGGATGATTATTTCATCAATATGGAAAGAGCATCACTAATCCTAGATAAAGACCAACAATTCAGTTTGTCCGTTGCTCGTATTCACTTATGACAGACAAAGTATCTGTTCAGCTGTTCATCAAACAGAGTCCCTTCATCTTCTAGTTTGTCTATGGTAAGTATCAGAGGAATCATGGAAGTATAGACGATTCATTGTTCCATCACTTCATCTGTTGGATTGTCTATTGTAAGTAACAAACGAATTATAGAAGCATAGACGAATTATCTTTCTAGCATTTCGTCTGTTGGATTGTCTATTGCAAGTAACAGAAGGATTGTAGGAGCGTAGACAAATTGTCTCTTTAGCACTTCATTTGTTGAATTGTCTATTGTAAGTAATAAATGAATTGTTGAGGTGTAGATGAACTATCCTTTTGTCTGTTGGATTATCTATTGTAGGTAGTAGACGAATTTAAAGGTACAGACAAATTTCATTGCTCCGTCAGATGAACTCCACTGCTCTGCCAAACAAAACCCACTTCTTAGCCTTTGTTTATTTTTAACAGATGATCATTGGCTTGGTGAGTTGTTTAACTATGGTTCACTTATGACAAATAAAGTCTATTGTATGCACATTGTTTTGCATTTGTCAGATATAATCTCCAATTTTACTGACGAATGGAAACTCGGTTGATTCTTTTTCATTTGAGCTTTATCTATATCGGTACTTCATCTTTTACTTCTGCACTAGCCCAAGTCTTTTCAGTTAGACAGATTGATGCCTTGGAATATCTTCTTTGTGCTCATTTATTTGTGAGGTCTGCAACTTATTTCTACATGCTAAATACTTGGCAATCACCATTAGTACAGATTCTTTAATCAAGCTTTGTTTATCATCAAAACCATGCATTTATACTAACATTCTCCCCATTTTTTATGATGACAAAACTTGATTAAAAATTATCTTATAAAAGATAATCTCTTCCTGAATGTATGCAATCTGATAAAAATATTTTGTAAAGTTTAATCATTCCTCAAGTTGCCTTTTTCTACTATTTCTCTTGACTAGTTTTATATATATTCTTCCCCTAATTATTTCAAGATTATGCATTTTTGTATTCCCCTTTGAGATAATTTGTAGATTCTTTCTCTCCTTTTTTGTCATAAGCAAAAAGAAACATTCCACTCTCAATAAGTATTGGCCAAACAAAAAGAAATAAACAAACAAACATATTATTTTATTTCATTTCAATACAAGCAGAGTCATAAAGCAGGTTGGCCTAGATACAAACATTCTAATTTTGGAGACATGGAGTGTGAGATTGTGGTAGACCCCGAGGAGAGGCCTCAACACAGTTTGGGGATGTGCATCCAAAACTTGGAGAGGTTTCTTCAATTGTGAGAAACCAAGGTTTTGGATGGTGGATGGGAAGATGAGAGGTTGGAGATGGATATGATATACTAATTACTTTTATTCTCCTCCTCTTCAAACACCCAAGAAGATGGTAATATGTGAATCAAGGCTATCTAGCAATGATGAGATTGAAGGATAATGTTTGCAAAGCCAGATTTTGAAGAGAAATGCTTTTGATAGAATAAATGGAAGATAGGTGTAGACAAAAGCATTATCATCCCACCAAGAGAGCAACTGAAGAAGCAATGGTTGATTCTTCAGTCCCCACCACTCGCTTATCTTCCCACTATGCTTGCTTTCGAAGTGTTCTTCTTTTAGTAGCTTTGTCTTTGTGGTGCCAAGAAGGATGGCAAGTTAGGGGTTAAAATAGACTAAATGTGGGGGTAATACTAGGTAGTTGATATGATATTTCAAGAAAGAAAGAATAACTTATGCTAAAAATAGAGATCGATGTGATATCAATAACTATAAATTGATTTTGGCAAGAAAATGAGGTGTTCTCCACCTCAAAAACTGTGATCTAGATGAAGTGAGAATAGAATAGTGTAGAGAAGCAACTTACTTTCTATGAGACAAAGTCTAGCTTCATGAAACATATTGAAAACATTACAACTTTAGGCATAGAAACATTAATGATGTCATTCGTAGGTGATCACATTGGTCATGCCTAATTCTCCTCTCATATTACAGAAAGTTTCTAGAGGAAGTGGCTTAGTAAAGATATCAGCAAGTTGAGCATTTATAGGCACATATTCTAGACATATATCATGTTTTTCAACATGATCTCTAATAAAATGGTGCCTAATTTCTATATGCTTGGTTCTTGAATGTAAGACAGGGTTCTTTGTCAAGCATATGGCACTGGTATTGTAACATTTGACTATAGCGCAGTCCATAGTCAAGAAGTTATTGTTTCATTCATAGCAATTGAGCGCAACAACTTCCAATTGCTATATAATCGGCTTTTACTGTAGAGAGAGCAACATTAGTTTATTTCCTAGAGAACTATGATACTAGACTATTTTCTAGAAATTGACAAGTTTTACTAGTACTTCTTCTATCAATTTTGTATCCTCCAAAGTCGGCATCTGATTATCCAATAGTTCAAAACCACTTCCCTTGGGATAATAGAGTCAAAGATTTAGTGTGTTAACCAAATACTAAAAAAATTATTTCACTACAATAAGATGAGACTCCTTAGGAATGAACTGAAGTCGAGCACAAAAGCATACACTAAAGAGAATATTCGATCTAGATGCAGTAAGGTCAAGAAGTGATCCAATCATACTTCGATATTATTTTTAATCTACAAGTTTACCCTTTTCATCCTTATCAAACCTTGTTGATGTGCTCATTGGAGTGCTTGCTACCTTAATTTCTTCTATTTTGAACTTCTTCAACATTTCTCTAGTATATTTGGATTGGCAAATATAGTTTCCATCATCTCTTTTCTTGATTTATAATCCAAGGAATTAGTTCAATTCTCCCATCATACTCATTTTGAATTTAGCCTACATAATCTTTGAGAAGTCTAGATAAAGATCCTCATTAATAGCTCTGAATATAATGTCGTCCATATAAATTTGAACTATCAAGATATCCTTGTCAATATTTTTGATAAACAAGGTAATATCAACTTTTTCTCTCTTAAGTTTATGATCACTTAAGAATTTGCTCAACCTTTCATACCGTGCTCTTGGAGCTTGTCTCAAACCATATAATGCTTTGGTGAGCTTATAGACATGATCGGGTTGATCATCATTTTCAAAACCAAGGGGTTTCTTTACATACACTTTCTCACTTAAGTATCCATTTAGAAATGAACTCTTTACATCCATCTAAAATAATTTGAAATTCTTATAGAATGCAAAGGCAAGTAGCATTCTAATGGCTTCTAATCTTACTATAGGGGTATATGATTTTTCAAAGTCAATTCTTTCTTCATGGGAATACCCCTTAATAACTAGTCATGCTTCATTTCTTACAATTAATCCACTTTCATCTAGTTTGTTTCCTAAATACCCATTTAGTTCCAATTAAATCAACATTGTTTGGTTTTGGAACTAATTTCCACACTTTATTCCTTTCAAACTAGTTAAGCTCTTCTTGCATTGCAATGATTCAAGTTTCATCATTTAAGGCTTAATCAATGCAAGTTGGCTTAATTGTAGAAATGAAAGCATAATGATCACAAGTATTTTACATGGACCTTCTTGTTTTGATACCATCATAGACATCTTCTATAATTTATTTTCCAAGATGGGCACTAATAAATCTCAAATCAGTAGAAGATTGATAGGGAACATTACCTGAACTTACCTCCTCCTCATTGTCTGAGTTTTCAATATCTTCACATTTTATGGCATCTTCTTGATCTTTTAGTTTGAGCTTCTTTATGTTAGTTGCAGCTTCATTTGCATCACTATCACACTTCTTTCTTAGGGTTACATTTGCTTCATCAAATTTAACATGTATAGATTCTTCTATGACCTATGTTTTCTTAATATATACTCTAAATGTCCTATTATTAAAAGAGTAACCGAGGAAAATAACTTCATTGCTTTTCAGGTCAAACTTTTCAAGATTATCCTTCCCATTGTTCAACACATAGCATAAGCATCCAAAGGAATGAAAATATGAGATATCGAGTTTCCTTCTTTTCCAAAGCTCATATGGCATTTTCTTTAAGATTCCTCTTATGGTAACCTTATTCAATACTGGCAAGCTATACTTACTACTCCCCATAATCTTTTGGACAACTTACTCTCATTCAACATGGTCCTTGCCATGTCTTGAATTATCCAATTCTTTCTTTCCACAACTTTTTTTTGTTGAGGAGTTCTGAGGGATGAGAAGGTGAATCCCTTTTTTATCACAAAAGTCAATAAATTTTCTATTTTCAAATCCACCACCATGATTACTATGAATAGACATAATTTACATTTGTTTCACATTTTCAACTAGCTTTGAAAATGTATAAAATATTGAAAATGCTTCATCTTTATTATTCAAGAGAATCACCCATGTGAATCTAGAGTAGTCATCCACAATCACATATACATAGTTTTTTTCTCCAAGGGTGACAACATCCGATGTTCCAAATAGATCCATATATAATAATTCTTAAGGTCTAGATGTAGATACCTTAATTTTAGGATGGACGGATACCTTGGTCTATTTTGACAATTGATAGTATTTGCATATTTGATTTTGTTCATAGTTTAGTTTGGGTAAACCAATCACAAGATCCTTTTTCCACAAAGATCTGATATTTGATAAGTTGATATATCTCATCCTTTTATGTCATACCCAAGGATTATCTTTGTCTGCAATTAAGCATTTTCCAACATTATCATCTAGCTGTACTAGATAAATATTTTCATACCTTTTTTCGCTGAATAGTAAATAGTTGTCTACACTAAATAAATTATATGCTGATGGTTCAAACAAACTTTGTGACCCTTGTCACATAATTGATTGATACTTAGCACATTATGCTTGATTCCTTTTGCATATAATACATCCTCTATGCATGCATTGAATAAACCATAAATTTTACTTATCCCTTTGACGAGGCCTTTGTCATTTTTGTCAAATGCAACTATTCCTCCATTCATTGCCTTCAATTCTTTGAATAGATTTTTGTTCCCAATCATATGTCTTAAACAATCATTATCCATGAACTAGGTTTTGCTAGATGTAGCTTTCAAACTTACCTGCATTCAAAGCACATTTTCTTCTTACCTCTTTTGTACCAAGTATTGGGTCCAATGGTGTTAGTGGAATTGTATGTGCTAGAAGATTGTGCATAATTCTTAGGTTTCCATTTCATCTTTGCACCTTTTTCTTGCATCTTTTTAGCATAACAATCATACACTTTGTGCCCAATTTTATTGGAGAAATATCAAGTATTTTGAATTCTACTTGGTGCACTATACTCTATTGGTTTCTTTACCCATGGATGACCTATGAACCTTCTAATATTTGGACAGTTTTCTCTTTCTTCTGTGAGGTTTACTTCCTTGGACCATCCAACAAATTTCTATGAACTTTTGTCATATGATTGTTCATAACCAAGTCCCTTTTTACTAGTTTGACTAGTCATTCTCATGAACTTGGCCACAGATTCTCCTGGATTGGAGAATTTACTCAACATACTATTCACTATCTTTATCTCCTTCTTCAAATTTTCAACCTTTTTTTGTAAAAATAGACTTATTTTTACTAGAATAGAATTTACTTTGATAATTGCATTAAAGTGTGTTTTCTTTTGAATGAATTTCTAGCCAAGTAATTCAAACTTACTGAAGAGAGAGTTGTATGATTGCTGTAACTCATCAAACTTTTTGCATTTGACACAAGTACTATTTGAGCTTGAATAGTCAAAACTATAAGAATAGTAAGATTTTACCTTTGTCTCCAGCTCTGTTGTGCATTGCTCTTTGGTGGAGATTCGCTCTATTGATTCGTTCTCCATTTGAGCCATACAGCATATTCTGGCGAGGTGTCCAACTTCATTGTCACCTTTATCACTTGAGCTTGTCCCTGATGAGTCTTCATCATTTATGTACATTCCTCTAGCTTGGTTTCTTGATGACTTCTTAAAGTGTTTATTTTCTCATCTTTCATCTTTCTCATTCACATTTACTTTTTCTTCATTGAGACATTCAAGAGACATGTGTCCGATTCCTAAACATTTATAACATGTAGGGAGATCCTTCTTTCTTTCAACCATTTTCTTCTATTATCTAGGTTGTCTCCTTGAGGTGCTGCCTCTGCTGCTTCTTGTGAAACTTCTGAAGTTTTTGCCCAATATGGCCATATCATCTTCAGATTGTGATGTAAAGTCACTGCTACTTTCCTTGGTCGGCTTAAGAGTAATACTTTTTCTTTTGCTTCATTGATTCCTCTCTCTTACTTTTGATCAACTCATGTGACATCAATGATCTGATAAGATCATTTACTAGAAGAGTGTTTAGATCCTTTGCTTCTTCTATCGGTGTCATCATCTAGTACTAAGATTCTGGTAGTGCACTTAGTATCTTCATTACCTGTTCAGAATTTGTAACTTCACTTTCCAAACCTTTCAAAGCATTAGTAATTTTTGAAAAATGAGCATACATTTCTAATATGCTCTCCCCTTCTTTCATCTTAAAATTTTCTAGTTCTCCTATCAACATATTCCTTCTAGTTCCTTTGACCTGTGAAGACCCTTCATATATAGATACTAATTTATCCCAAATATCTTTTATAGTAGTGTAAGAGGATACTCTATCAAACTCAAATGAGGATAGTCCGTAGAACAAAAACTTCGTAGCCTTTACATTATTTTGGACTGAGGTGGCTTCCTCTTTAGTCCATGTATCTACTTCAGTAGTGGGAAGAGTGATTCCAATTTTAATGGCCTTCCAAGACTCCATATCATTGGCTATAATGAATTGCTTCATCCTCAACTTCTAGAAATAAATGATCTTCCCAAAAGGTGGTTGGGAGCTTGGGAGCCTTCAAAAAGAGTTGAGGAAGGTTTGGCTGCAAGGCTTACGACTCTTGAAAGATGTAGAAGGCTTTAGCTCAGTTCAATAAATCCTATCAAGAGGGTATTGAATATTTTCTTCAATGCTTCTTCTTGATGCAATGATGATGTATTTATAACTGCTTTGAATTCTAGCCTTTGACGGGAGGTGAACTCCATTAATGATAGAAGACCGTTCTGATTAGCATATTTGAATTCTCTGACATCTGCTTAATCCTCTCCCCCCACCCTATGCATTTTGACCATGTCACACTAGAGCCGATGCAGGACACTACCACTTTCCTTCTTCATAAGGGAAGTCTTTCCATAATTCCACTATTTCTCTATGTTTAAGGGATATTCTGTCCAAATTTTTGGTCAAGACTACCCTATATTTTTTACATTTAAACCCGATATACATATTTGAATCATATAAATTTTACATTTAACAATCATAAAATATTAACATACACCCTAACCCTTACCCATAGCCCAAGATCTGCTTCGCATAATGATGGCAACAACATACTTTAGTTTAACATCAAAAATAATTTTTACTATTATTAAATGCCATTACACTGTCATATACATCATTTACAATTTAATACAATTACACAATTTCATAATCAAATTACATTTACAATTCATAATAGGATTCCAATCCCAACATTTTACCATATCATCAATTGTCTTCTACTCATGCTCATCAATCCCAATCGATAATTGGGAGTCCTCACCCAGCCTATCAGCTAAAACTTATAATAAACAGGTGTGAGTCTGAGCAAACTCAATAAGTAGGCATAATAGAAAATAATAATTAAAATAACGACATATTCACAATCATATGATCTACTATAACATAAGCTATGCAGGCAATTCATATCAAAACAATGTCATTCTGGCACAACACATAATCCATACCAAAACAATGTCATTCCAGCACAATACACTTTAATATCATATTCTAACCAATATCTCAATCGTGCCTTTTAGGCACTTTCCTTATAAATCACTCTAAACTCCTTACATCTGTATTATCGTATCAGTCCCATTCACACACCACTTATCCATTAATGCCTTAGAGGCATCCACATACCCTATTATCTTTTATACCATATATCACCATGGAATGCTTACCATTCCATATACATGCATCCTCACATAATTGGGATATTCTCTATCCCCACTAAGCTTACGTAATAACAATATGAATTTGAGACACAACTAGTCTTAACAATATACAACTAATATAATCATCATTCATGGGATTTCCACAATCCCCATTCATAAACATATGCTCGTAAATAATTGAATATAATCAATGGGATACTCACTATCCATTTTTAACAATAAATTTGAAAGATAGCCTACTTACCTTGAATGAATCACCATACACTCCTCAAGTTCCATGCATTTTCATCCTTCTCAGATTATCCTATACAGGGCAATAATCTCATTCAACTATAAGATAATTTCACTATTGTACATCAAGCCAAATAATTTCTCTTTTTGCACATTTTCAATCGATTAAACAAGGTTATCAAATCATAAGTCATGTATTCCATACATAGCCTTAATACCCCTTTTCCATAACCAATCTCAGGCTACTTTATGCTTAGTCCCTCATATAGCCTTTTCTTATAGAAATATTTCATCATGCAAGTTATAAATATTTCTTTCATAGTCATTTATAGTCTAGATTGTTGGTTAATCAACCATCTCACTTCCCATATGGAAGTAATTCATAGAACATGTAATAAACATCATTTTCCAACTTATTAGCTTTACTAATAATGTCTTAACCTCCATAACAGGTTAATTAGCCTTTACATCTCCTTAAACCTTCATAATCATACTTAATACACAATTGCACCTCGCATATATCATCATTAACACAAAAATAGCTTTAATAAAACTCAATTAGGCTTTTAAATTAACCAATTCTTAGCTTATATGGTCCACATAGAAAAACCCTTTTTAATCCTGTTTTCTCATGCATTTATACCATGATCTCTCCGTATCTATTGGATATTAAAAAGCATAGTAATTCCCTTATAATCACCTCATTTAATTACAATAATAAATTCACCACAACTTAATAAATTTCTATATTTGTATCTTCTCTAGTTGGTTTCTTTACCTCTTATACCTTTTTGCCATGGTTTTTCTCACTTAATTCATTAATGCATTCATATACATTCTCCTCAAATGATGATTTATGAAAATTTCCAAATATTGCCTTACTTTTAACACCCAGGTGTTACATCCTCATTTACTGAAATGCCTATAATACTAACCTTGAAGAAGATGATTTCTTGATTCTTAATAAGTATTGGTCGAATAGTTGTTGCAATGGTTAATTCTTTCATCAACATGGAAAGAGCATCATTAATGCTACACGAAGACCAATGATTTAGTTTGTCCACTGCTCACCTTCACTTATGACAAACAAAGTATTTGTCCAACTGTTCAAAGGACAAAGTTCCATCATCTTCTAGTTGTCCATGGTAAGTATTAGATGAATCATGGAGGTATAGATGAATCATTATTTCATCCCTTCATTTATTAGATTGTCAGTTATAAGTAATAGACAAATTGTAGAAGCATAAACAAATTATGTTTCCAGCACTTTGTCTGTTGGATTGTCTGTTGCAAGTAATAGACAAACTGTAAGAGTGCAGACAAATTATCTCTTCAGTACTTCATCTGTTGAATTGTCTATTATAAGTAACTGACAAATTGTTGAGACATAGACAAACTATCCTTTTGTTTGTTGGATTGTCTGTATAAGTAGTAGATGAATTTAGAGGTACAGATAAATTTCATTGTTGTGTCAGACAAACTCCACTACTCCACTAGACGAACTCCACTTCTTGGCCTTTGTCTATTTTTAATAGATGATCATTGGCTTGGTGAGTTATTTGACTATGGCTCACTTATGATAAATGAAGTCTGTTATATTGTTTTGCATTCATCAGATATTATCTTCAATTTGATAGATGAATGAAAACTTAGTTGATTCCTTTCCCTTTGATCTTTGTCTATAAAGATACTTCATCTTTTACTTTTGGACTAGCCTGAGTCTTTTCAGGGAGATAGATTGATCCCTTTGAATATCTTCTTTGTATTCATTTATCCATGAGATCTATAACTTATTTCTACATGCTAAATACTAGGCAATCACCATTAATATATAATCTTTAATTAAGTTTTGTTTATCATCAAAACCATACATTTATACTGACATAAACGTAAGTACTGATGCCTCAGTAGTTGTGAGTTGTAAACCTAAAATGTTTGTGTTCCAATGAAGGCAAGACATCATGATAACATAATAGTGTTATTATGGATCTAGCAACATTTGTAGCTGGAATTACAGGAATAACCCAATCTTACATTAAAGAGGAAAAAGGTGATGAATCACAATTAAAACAATAAAAAAATAGTGAATGTATATATATATAAGACTAATGAAACCTATCATAGTCCTAGTTATATATATATATATATTTAAATATTCTCTTATCCTTATCAAATCTTGCCTTATCATCAAGGCATCCATATTCACATACACATATTATTTTTAATCTAGGACTATGATAGGTTTCATTGGTCTTATATATATACATATATATATATGTATATATTAGATATATATATATATACACACGAATGAGAATGAGGCTTGTCATAGTCATGGGTTTTGATACCATGTGTGTATTTGGTTCTAGATATGAGATGAGCCTGAGACATGAAATTGAGTACGAGCCTAGGTTGTTAGGGCTGGTACATCCCGGGTATGGGGATGTGAGGCTGTTTATGAGCAGACTATGATTGCATGTACATCTTGACCATATAGATGTGTTGCATAGTTACAAATTTTGCATATTAACAAGTGGCATGTGTATGAGATTGGCTATACTTGCTAAAATGGATCTAGAATTGCATGACATGAATTGAATCGAATTAAATTGGAATTATACATCATGATTTGAAATAATTGGATCTTGATTTTTGTTGGTCCCTACCTAGATTGTAGTCAAGGGGTGAGCTTTCAAAACGTTTAGACAATAATTTGAGAGATGTGCTTAAAATAAAAAAAAAAGTAAAACTCACAGCCCATATGCACAAGATTTTTATAGTGGTTTGGTCCTTCTCGAGTTCCTACTCTACTTCTCTAAGTTAGTCTCCTTTACTGAACTTAGGTTCCACTAATCATCTATTGTTTAATATGCTCACCAACAACTTACTGGTTTTTCATTCTCACTAGAAACTTTTACACATTGGTTTTCAAGCTTACCAACTAACTTATACACATTGGTTTCTAAGCTTACCAACTAACTTACTAGTTTTCCAAGCTAACTAGAAACTTTTACAAACTGTTGATTTTCCAAGCTTTTAATTTATTTTTGTGGATCTTTTGAGTATTGTGTTAGCATTCTGAGTTGCTTCTGACATTCTTCTGATCGTTCATTTTATTTTTGAGTTAACTCTGAGGATCGAATTCAACATCTAACGTTCTTGTCTTTTTAGATTTACTTCTGACATCCTTCTGTATTCTATCTAAAACTTTTTAAAGAGTATTCTGACTTCTGAAATTTCTTCTAGAATAACATTGTATGTCCATTATCAATCTTTAGAAAAATTTCTGAGTCTTAGAATTGTTTTTGAGGTTCTTCAAAAGAACTTCTAAATGCAGAAAGTTCCTTTGAAGTGGACTATTTAACTTCTGACATATTTCTACAATTTGAAAAAGCTTCTCCACGATCTCTGAAGTATAATATTGCTACTCCTTAATTCTAATAAGGTTTTGAGCTATCTCTAACAAGGTTTTGAGATACACCTATCTACTTTTGAACTCTTCTAAGTTTCACATTGTGTTTCTTATAGGGTTCTGACATACTTCTGATGAAATCCTGAGGCATTTCTTGAATACTTCTTAACTTTTAATCTTCAAACCATATTTCTAAACAGATTCTGATATACTTTTAAGTGATTTTTGAATAATTTTTATTTGAGCATTCCTTTTAAAATATCTTCCTTTGAAGGGTTAATGTAATAATTTTACAATTAACACCTTTTATTACTTACAGTTACTCTCCAAAATCTATTTTGATATATAAAGGTTGCATCACTTGGAAAGTAACATATTAGTACCTTAATTATTCACTCATTTGTTTGTTCATCATCAAAACTAAGTTATTTAATCTCATTCATAATCAAAATCAAGCTTAGTAAAGGGGTTAGACTTAACAATTTTATTAATTTACTTGATGATATTTACTGCTTTACCTACTTACTGAGTTCACCAAGACTCACCCTATTTTATTATGATTTTTAGTTCACAGGTTAGAAGATGAAGCCCAATAGGTGGTTGAGGCTCATGATTGCGAATAGGCTATGACAATTCATCATACACATGGTGAAATCAGATGATAGAATCCAAATTATAGATATTTTGATAGTGTATAAATTGTACAAATTAAATGGTGTATAACTTAAAGCATGTATATGTTAAGTACTCTATCATGTCATATAGTAGCGTGTGTAATCTATTACCATCACAATGCAACTTATGATTCTGAGCTATGTATGGGCCTGAAGTGTGGTGTATGTATTAGTTGTATTTCCATGAAATTGTATAAACATGATTGTACAGGTACAAAATCAAGGAATATATAGGAGACTCTCTCTGCGATTCCTTGTTATCATTTCTTTAGATAACACCCTAAAAAGTAGGTGTTACACTATACTTCCTCCTGAGAACATTGCGGGCAATTGTGATGTGGCTGCAGTCTTGCACTTCACTTTTTCTGCACTTTACCACTTTGTGAG
Organism: Pouteria campechiana; assembly: GCA_036873735.1. Classification (NCBI taxonomy): domain Eukaryota; kingdom Viridiplantae; phylum Streptophyta; class Magnoliopsida; order Ericales; family Sapotaceae; genus Pouteria; species Pouteria campechiana. Next base: position 13,817 of record JAYJMB010073790.1, on the reverse strand, counting down.
CTTTGACATTTTACATATAAATTTCTTTATGTATTTGTTAATCATCAAAATATGAATAACAATACTTGTTTTGCAATGTGGAGCTTTCGAAATCTCCCCCTTTTTGTGATTAACAAAACATAACTCCTTTTTCTATTTCTTTTGTGATTTTACATCGAATATACATTGATAAACTTTTCATAACTTGAATGAACACCATATTGGTTTGTTTTCGTATTGCACAAATTCTTTTTCAAATAAAATAATATCTCTTTAAAGTTTTGAATTTCATTTTCCATAATTTGACATATTTTGAATCATGTATCTCATTTAATCATAACTTAACATCTTCAAGTCATTAAAAAATCTCTCTTTGAGACATCATGCATCATGACCATGAGATTGTAGAGCTTTCTTCAATCTAGAACATATTCAAGTCATGAGTACTATTTATTCAAATATGCTACATGATCTCAAAAAAATGATAATACTCATTAAAAACTCAAATCATGCATAATTTGTTAAACTCTTTTTAAAGATTACAAAAGATTTGACTAAGGATTGAATTCCTATTCGAGATCTTGAACTTTGAAGTTCCCCAACCAAGTTTAACATATACCTTGGGATTGTAATCATGTTCAACTTCAAGTTTCATTAATTCCCAAGTATGAATGTTTTTTCAAGTTACATTTTCAGATTTTATATGACCAGTGTAAATCTACTTCTGAAATTTATATGCACAACATCTTGAGATATAAAATTTGAAATCAAAATTGATAATCATCATTCAATTAGTATTACAATGCCCAAGAATTAACTATTTTACATGAAAGAATGCATTAATTCACAAAGCCTGAAATATGTCATTCTAATCATAATTGTTAGGTAAAGTCAAATCATAGCATATGAACTATTTTAAACCAAAATTATATCAAGCCATGAATCCAAATTAGGTCAAGTTAAAGAATTCTCATTCAAAGGTGCACATTAGTCTCACAAAATATAATCAACCTCACAATATAAGCTCTAAAAATGAAAAACATGGTTAAAATCATATAAAAGGAATGAAAACACATGTTAAAATATATCCTCCCCCTAAAACCAATCTTCTCTCCCAGTCTTCTTTCCTGCAAGACTAATCTTCTCTCCCCCTTTTTGTCAAGCATCAAGGGCTTAAGAAGCAATCTTATGATCTAGAGAAGGAGAATGAGCTGGATGGGAACCAAGCTCCCCCTGAGTAGTAGCCTAGGTAGAAATGAGCTCATCTAGTGTGAATGTGGGCTCAGGACCTAGAATAGAGGCTAGAGTGGAAGGTATAATGGGACTAGTTGGAGATTGGAGAAGTCCTTAGAGATGTAAAAGATGTAATCCCCAAGTGTGAAAGAAGCATGTTTAACTTCTTCTCCATTCTATGCAAGTGTGACTGTAGCACTTTCCTCAATTCATTCACTTTTCTCTCAATTCTTTCACCTCCAATGTAATTGAGTAAATATAAAAGATATAGGAACTAGAGCTATAGGTGGAACCTATAAGGATGATGAAGTGTGCTCTTCCATGAGACTGCCTCTATCATGTCTTTCCTCAATCTCCTCTAACTCTTTGTCCCCTTGGGATGTAGCTCTCTCATATCCTTCTCCTCTATAGTACCCTCTTTGTCCTTCATCTCTACTTCATGCTTGGCAGTCTGCTCTGCCAAGTAATCTGATTGCCTTACTTGCATCCTTTTAAGTAGGGTTTCTCCAACCCAATCCTTCTTGTAAGTGGACATATGTAAGCAAGACTCTCCTACTAGTGGCACTTGGACATATGTAAATTTCTTTGTCATCCATACTCCATAAGGTACCACACGATCATGTAACTAAAATCTATAAACATGACTTTGGGAAGATTCACATTCTAGTATGTATAGATCTTCCAAAAAATTCTAGCCTTATTGGCAGTGACCTACTCAATCCCACATAATTTATGTACTATCATTGCTTCTAGTACCTTTTTCAACATTCTTAATTCAATAGTGAGATCCCTTGTCTTCATATAAGTGTCTACACTTGTGTATACTATGCTTATGGATAAGATGTTGAAAATTTCTTCCTTTGCCAACGCATCTTCATTTTCATCCTCATCACATGGGATGCCTAGTATATCGCTTTCCTAGAGATGCAAGATTTGTACCAAACTTCATTTGCAGTCCATTTACCATGGATGCATAATCCTGGGTTCTCTAGTTGAAATAAAATATAGGCTCTAACTCTTGGTATATAGGTGCATCATATTCCATTAAATCACTCCATCTATGATAGTTAATCATGGCACTATATCTTATGGATGCTTCATCTTAGAAATACAATCTCACTACTCATATTTTGATGATTAACAAATACATAATGAAACATACATATAAAATGTCAAGGCTCACACAGCTGCAAAGTGCAGAAATTTCAAGTGCAGGATTGCAATGGAAAGCACAGCCACCTGTGCCATTCGCCTGCCTCGCAGCCGCCTACCATACCACCTGCAGTGTTCTTGGGAGGAAGCAAAGTCCCTGGATAACCGCAATCGCACCATAGCCTCATGCGGGTAATATACGACCATAGTTGAAGCCGGAGGTGTCATCTGATACCGCCTACCACATCAAAATAAGAACCGCCTAACAAGCCCATACCACTTACGAGTAGCGCCTAGAGCTTAGTTAGTATCACAGTCAACTATGATCTGCTTGCCATCTCAAGGTAGCATGGGTTGTAAAGTTTTTCCAAAGCTCCAACCATAGTCAGTTTCCCATACTGCTTGCCATATCTTTAAGGGCATAGCCGAATACCATAACTACCTGTGATGCGCCTGCAATCCCCAATGGTCAAAAATTTGAACGTTGCAAAGCCACATATTACTACCCAATCATCTTTAATGGTCAAGATTTGGAGAGATCTATTTAAGGAAAAATGTTGGGAAGTTTCAAAGTTTTGATAAAGCTTCAAACTTCAAGAACTCTTTGTAGCAAAAGGCCAAGGACTTAAACTTCATCATCACATTCAAGTGCTATTATTTTCACACTCTTTACTCAAGGCCTTCTTCATCTTACGGCTTCCCTAACGCTTTCATTAATACACTATTTAAAAGTATAATTTCTCATTCTTCATTTTCATTTGTGTATTCCTTGACATGGTTTTGGAGGCCAACATCAAGAAGATCAAGCTTAATTGTTTGAAAGTGTCTCATAATTAACTTGTTGAATTTGTATATGCCCCTCGAGCTAAAATCAAGAAGAGTGCAAGAGGAACTACATATATACGCCCCCTTGAGTTGGAATCAAGAACAGCAACTTGATTGTTAAAGTGTGTCTCACAAACAATTGCTAAACTGTTTATGGACTCTAGAGCTAGAATCTAGAAGAGTGCAGTGGTACTAATTTATATTCCATTGGGATAGTGAAACCCAAGATACAAGGAGTGTGTTCTTGAAAGAGTGTAGTAGGGAAGTTGCCCCAAACCATTATATATCATGTCTTCTATGTGTGATTGGTTTATCTCCTTTGTATTCTTTCTTTATATTATCTATCCCATTGCAAATCACACAAAAACATGAAAAGAGGGAATTTAGGTAAAAAGGGGAATGAGATAGAAAATTTTATAGACCCTATTCACCCGTTCCCTCTTGGGTTAAGCCATGACATAGGGACCAACAAGTGGTATCAAAGTGGGATACATAAAAATTGCAATGATCCAAAATGGCTAACCTAGTATTAGCATCCTTTATGTTCATTGAAAGATATTCCACCACCCTAACTTTCATATTTTGATGGAACAAATTTTTCCCAATGGAAGAGGAGGATGGAAGTATGTCTTATGGCCAATGATCCTGAACTATGGAAGACTATTTTTATTGGCTCTATAAGATAAGAGACAAAAAGTCTGGTGCTAGGCATAGTGGCCAAGGGCACAAACAAAAGGCCACAACAAGTCAGGGAGGTGGTACACCCTCTAGGAAAGTGTGATACAATTGCAGGCAACATAGACATCAGATAACAGAGTGTCCACTAGTTCCTAGAATGCAAGGAAGATAGATGGTTAGGTTAATTCAAGGATTGAGAGCTGGGTCATATTAGACGTGAGTGTCCTTCGTTACAAGGTGGAGGTGCAAGAGCAGAACCTTAGATGCCATAGTTGCCTATGCATGGGGGAGCACAAATGAGGGGTAGAGGTCCTCAAATTGTAACAGTGATATAAGTGGCCAATGCTCAAGTAGCTCAGGCAATGGACAATGTCATCATTGATAACTTCTTTATTATCATTATATGGCACATTTTTTGTTCAATCCTGTTACATCACAGTCATTTTTATCTATAGACTTTGTGGATAGAGCAGATATGCCTAAATATCTGTCAAACCCCACCTAGGGGGCCTATGCATTTTACCATTACTATGCAATTTCCCCATTTTCAAGAAAAATATTCCACCAAAATCAAACAGAGTCTACCTTCAAATATAAGGCTATATACCTATGCAATTATTTATCATATACAACTATGATTTTAATAACTGTAAAACAATGACATAAATCCTAAAACACACTCACACGGCTGTCGGAGACCGAAATGAATCATAATGGCAATACATAACTAGGATCATACTGATCCATTCACAAATCATAAACAATTATCACTACGACATGCCATGCATTTTATTATACATCATTGGAACTCTTTTTAAATACATTATACAAACATGCTATGGGATTACAATCTCAAATCATCATACCATAGGGGAAATATCTTCAAAACCTTACCTCTGAGCCCTAACCCACAAATGAGATGCTTTACCTAACCTGTCAACTAAAAAATTAAAATAAGAAGGCGTGAGGTGAACTTAGTAAGTAGGCATGATAGAAAACAATAATAGATCCAAAAATAGTATATTCCAACTAAAACATGAATAACAACATGATAATGCAATCATACCGTGGGGGCAAGTCCTCATTTTACCAATACAAAGTCTACGCTATCTAGGCGTATCATATCATGCATACCATATCTTAGCTATGTCGTATAGGCATAAAATATATACCTGTGCCATTTGAGCATGACATGCCATAACTATGTCATTCAGGCATCTCATAGTGCATCCATAACAGTATTATATGAAAGCAAATTCATCTACCCTTATCTAGTATACATGATCATGGAATATTTCCCATTCCATCACTATACACATTCACATAACATAACATATGTTATCACAGTCATGGGATATTCTCTATCCCATCAATTCCACAAACTCATTTAAAACCAAATTAGATGATCCTTATTATTCCACCAATTCTGCATCCATCCATACACTCAAAAGCATTAAAGGATATTCTTTATCCCCAATAAACAGCACATTCACATCATACAACAAACACCAGCCCTTGCAACCTAAGGGATACTCACTATCCCTATAAATTCATACATTCATACATCTAAAATTACAAAAATGATTATGGAACATAAACTATTTTCAATACAAATCACACATCGCAACACAAATTTATGAAATATCTAGTATTTCCATCCAGTCATACATGCCCGTATATAAACAATGGGATAACTACTATCCCCATCCAGCAATGCATTCATAGAAGAAAAGCAAATGCCTACTTAACTCATAATGAAGACTCATCTTACAACTTCTTGAGTTCCATGATTTTGCATTTAACTCAATGGTCCTACACATGCAATAATTTCATTCATTTACAAAGACAACTTTAAATAACTCATATCATACCAATAAATTACACTTTTTAGTTACTTGTAACAACCTGCCCTCGGGCCTATGCATTTTAACATTTCCTTATAATTTCCTATTTCTAAGGGAATTTCTTGCCAAATTGTTAGCAGAGTCTGCCTTAAAATATTAGAATCTAAACCTAGCATACATTCAAATATAATGAAATATCAATAATTATGATTTTCTAATACCACCCATAACATACGTCCATACCCACAGTTGTTTGCCCAAGACTTGAACCAATCATGATGGCAATTTACCTCACTAGGATCATACAGATTTATTTATAATTACAACATCATACGTAAACTATTATGACATGCCAATATATTTCTTTTAGACATCAATTGAAATATTAAATCCAATTATACAAACACATGATGAAATTACCATTATAAAAATACACAATGGAATTCTAATCGCAATATTCTATCATACCATCAAGTTGTCTTCTACTCTTGCTCCCCAGTCCCAACCCATAATTGGGATTCTGTACTTGACCTGTCAACTAAAAAATAAGAATACGAAGACTTGAGTCTAGGCAAACTCAGTAAGTAGGCCCAATAGAAAACAATAGTAAAATAGAACAACATGTTCTAAATCCCAATATGGTAAATCATGAATGATTACATCACAATGTAATCCAGAGAATATCATGAGACTCAAATACTCATCACGTCAATGTACATTCTATACCATTTTATCATATTACATATCATAAACTAAGCACAGTATATCAAAGGTTAGATCACTTTGACACTTCATAACATAATAGTGCCATACAGGCACGTGCTATCTTGGTTGTGCTATTCAAGCACAACATATGTTAGTCATATCTATGCAATTAGTACATCAACATTAAGACAATTCATTTCTACATCATAGCCATATACACCCTTCCACTACTACACACATTCAATCACTCATCATATAACAATTTATGGTATACTTAAAACATCACATCGATCCATACATTCATAAGCATCATGGGATATTCTCTATCCCCAATACACTCATGTGTAATAGACAAATGTGGGAAACAAGATTACAATCTATACATTCATATACATATATTACTCAAATAAAGATTCATGGAATATCCAATATCCCCATCTGTACATACATGCCCGTATACACACAAATACAACCAACGAGATAATGATTATCCCACAATATATTTAAAAGGAAGCCTACTTACCTTATTGAAGAGTAATTCCACAATTCCTTTTGTTTCATGACTGAGCCTCCAATTCAATGTTCAGTTACTCCTACACATATAATGATTTCATTCACTTAGAAAGATCATTTGGCTACTTCATAAATAGTTCTATATGCCTCTCAAATGCACAATGACATTTAGTTGTAACCATAGGCTCATCCAACTTTCACCTTTCTTTTAATCATTTAATCATCATGCATTTTATGGAGTAAATACACTGTATTACAAACTATAGTAGGATCATTCAATCTCATATGATAGCTTAGGAACACATTTTCTCAATTATCTTATATGCATTCTTAGATTAACCATTTCCATAGCAAAACAAGTGAGGAGACTTTCTTCCCAATAGCTCATGACCATAAGATAACATAATTATCTATTAATTTACTTTAAGAATCAACTAATGAAGCTTCTAATTCAATCATTTGGCCATTCCAATTCATTATGCACCAATCCCCTTTTTAACTTGCAGTTAGGTTACTGTTTACCTCATAGGAAACCTTATAACTATAATTTCTTATGTCTAAACCACCCTAACATATTGCAATTAGCCAGTTAATCATTTTACCCTTGGCAATTTCATATAAACCATGAAATGTGCTAAATTTCACTATTCATAAAACCCTAACTTAGCATAAGTCATAATTTTTCATGTCCAATTCACCTTAAAAATACTACAACTCACTAATTAACTAATTCCCCCATGATTCTACAACAAAATTCCATCATTTTCCTCTTCCAAATTTACTGTTCATGGATGGGTAGAAACCCTAGGAAGGCAAAAACCTCAAATTGAATGGAAGCAAGTGAACTTACCTTCAATTCCATACGTGACTTCTTCCCTAGCACATAAATCTGGTTCCAAATCTCCAAGATCTCCCATCCTTGTAACAAAATGGATTTTCTTCTTTTCCCTACTGCCCACACAATGGGTTTTGGTTTGACAGATTGAACTCTTAAACTAGCATTTTCCCCAACAAAATCAAGCCAAATGGGGTTTAGAAACAAGGGGTTGGGCATGGGAAGAAGGAAAATGGAACTTGGAAGGGAGGATGTAATGGGTTGACCAAAAAAATTTGGTTCGCCGACTTATAATGCCAAAGAGTGTTGCGGCATTGGATTTGGGAGCCACGGTGCACAATTCACTATAGCCCGCCCTACCTCCATTTCACCCTGGTGTCATAGCCTCCATTCTAGTGTCATAGCGCCAGCCCTGCTACCCCCTTTTTCTTGTTTTTTTTTTACTTAATTCTCATCCTTTTCCACTCATGTATATTTTCCCTTTTAACCATAATATTTTTCACATAATTCTAGCATTAAAATACACCATAAGTAATTCAAATCAAATCCAATACATGGAGTTTTAATCACACTCATCATATAACAACTTTTTCATAACTTAACCATTCATTTTCATGCATAGTGAAACCAATTTTTTTCTTCACCTTGATTCATTCCCATTTATAGACACATTAAAGTTACTAAATACCTCTCAAATATTCATTCCTCTTTAATACTAATATTTTTTCATCAGAAATATCATTAAGGACCATACTAATGTTCATATTTCAGTGGAAGTCATGCCATATAATTACACCACTTTCCTGTAATGAATCCTTCTTTCAAACCTCATGAAATTACATGCAATTAATGTCCATATGCAACTTCAATTTGTGTTCCTTAGCTCCAGTCATCATTATATTCAACTAAACAAAATTTCCCCCCATTTCTAACACCTTGGGTGTTACATTACTATCAATTAGTCCATTGGTGATTTTATATATCCTTCAAGTGCATATCCATACTCTAACATTAATCACAATACTATGTACTTTACATTCCATTTTAATCATTCTCTAATTATGTATTTTATGTATTAAATACACTATATTAATGTCTCATTCATTGTCAATTATAGGCTACAATAAGATTAGCCAATTACATCGTTCTTCTCATTGGGGGCATTTCATCGAATATGTCATATGCATTCATTAAGTCATCACATGTCAATAAAAGGCCACAAGGAAACTTCACTTTCAACAACATACAATCATTATAAAACATAATTAACATATAATTAACCTTAAGGATAGGTCAATTAAGCTTCTAATCCAACTAGTTCATTGCCCAAATACTCTATATAGAAAACCCCTTTTTCCATAGTTCATAAACAACAATATAATTAGATTTCCTTAAGTCCAAATCACTCCAAAAATATTATAATTAACAAATTAATCATTTACCCCATGAATCAAATCACAATTCATGCCATTTTCCCAAAATAACTTTTCACAATCTAGGGTATGAAACCCTGGCAAACTAAATCATGAATCAGGAGGGCAAAAGTGGTTTATCGTTTACTTTGGCAATTGCTTCTTCCTTAGCACAAGAATTCGGCCTCAAATCTTCATGCATCCTCCATAAATTATAGCAAAGATAGGGTTCCATCTTCTTCCACTATCCAAATGGATAAAATATAAGTTTAGATGTGTGCTTGGGTAGTTACATGCATAAATCATCTTATTTATTGGGAAGAAGGGGTAAGAAATTGGGGCATCAATGAGTTGGGGCAAGGATTTGGGTGCGGGAGAAGAGAGGAAGAAGATATGAAATGAAAATGGGTTGAAACAACCCTTAAAGAGTCATTTTTCTTTTTTGCTTTAGCGCACCATCAAACCAAATTCCATGGTATTGGATTCTAGTGCTACGGCATTAACTTGCTAGTACTCAAAAACTCACTTTCTAAAGTAATGTCATGGCATTAACTTACTGTCTGCCAGGAATAGGTTTGTTATTTTGGCCATAACATCTTCATATGATGTCCAAATCATACGATTATTGATGCATTGAAAAGATAATATCAAGGGATATCACTTTTGTTGATTTAGCCTCTATAAATGAGTGGCTTGGCCTCAAAGTGACACTTTCTGTTACAAATACAAGGTGAAGCTTTAGAGAGAGTTGTAGTATTTTAGCTATAAATTTCTCATATGATCTCCAAATGACATGGTACTTGATGTATTATAAAGGTAATTTAAAGGTACATAACTTTTGTGTTGAGCAATTTCTCTAAAGCATCCTCCATCTATGCCAAAAATTTGATATAATTGACTCCTTTTTCATATATAGCTTCTTTTTAACATGCTCTTGTGCTCAAAACATAATTTAACTTCATTTAGTGTAATTCATATACATAATGATTCCACTTGAATTATTTTGAAAAATTTCTTCCCACATGAATATAATCAATATGGATGCATTAAAATAAGCAATTTACCCTCTCAAATTACAAGTATAATGGCATATAATCATGCCATACATGGAATTTCATAATAACATCTTCACAACTTAATACATTTATATACGTTTTAACATCAAATGATCATTCAAGAAAAATTTGCTAAATTTTCCTAATTTTAAACACCCCGAGTGTCACAATATCCTATGCATAATATTGTAAAAGTATTCAACCCTTGAGAATGGTTAGCACAGCTACCAAGATATGCCATTTATTCCCATAGTGATTGAGAGTAGGTAGTTCTATACTGATCTAATTGTGTTACATAGACGGGTTGGATATCATCTTAGGCATGGATTGGCTAGCAAAGTATGAGGCTAAGGTGAATTTTAAGGCCAAGTAGGTAACTTTGAGGATTTTGGATGAAGTTGAGATCATCTTTTGGAGTCTACCTAAAGGTGAGGTGCCTAATCTTCTATCTATTAGCTCTAACCTCTTAGTTTTGAACACAAAAAAACTTAACTAATGGAGCTAATGAAAGTTTGTCAAGATTTTATATTATAGAAACAGCTTCAGAAGAGAAGTTCAAAGGAAATTCAAACTTCACAAAGCAATTTTAGAAGAAACATTCAAATTTTCAAGCAACTCATAGAAGATGCGAAAATTTTAGAAGTAAGAAGATACATTTTAAAAAGTAATCCAAAAGAAGAAAGATTTCATACTACAAAGGATGCAAGAAGCTTCAAGATCTAAATGCCAGAGTTTCAAGGGGAACTTTCAAAGCTCCAAACTTTAGAATTTGCATTCAAAAATTATAAAGGAAGCTTTGGAGTATGAAACAAGATGCCTTAGAGGATAGAATCTAACTCCAGAAGACTCTAGATATACTAGGACACATATGAAGTCAAATAAAGTGAGTTCATAACATGTTGAAGATCAGCAGGTCCAAAAGTTACATCAAAGTATCTTTACAACATCTCCAAAAGTGTATCAAATGATGAACATAAGAGAAAATTTGGTTGTTCAGGATATCGACGTTCAGAAAAACTTCAAGACATCTAAAACCAACTTTAGATTATCTGAAATACAATGCTAGAGTAAAGCTAAGTCTTTTTAGAATATGTTCAAAAGGAATAGGGAGCTTTAGAAGATGAACAAAAGAAAAAAAGGAGTAGTCATGAATATCAGCACTAGAAGGAGCTTTAGAGCATCTGGAACCAACTTCATATGATCAAAAGAGTAATGCTGAAAGAAAGATCAAACCATGCCAAACTTCAGAGGGTCTGAAAGAGAGCTTCAGATGAGCTTTAGAGATGAAGATCACACAACATATAGAAGCCGTTAGATAATCTGAAAGGCATGTTTGCTAGCTTCAGAACAATTTCAGAGTATGTTCAGGCAAAGAATTCCTTATCTTAGAGGATTTCAAATGCAAGCAAAATGAGTTAAGAACATGTGAAATATTCAGAAGATCTTCAAAACATGTCTAGAGGTGCTTCAGAGGACAAGCAATAGTTGTTGATATGCCAGCGTCTAGAAGGAGAATTTTAAGCATGAAAGACTAACTTTAGAAGCTTAAGATTTAACTTCAAAGGCTCTAAAAAACAAAGAAGGCATTGCATTGAAGGAAAAATGAACTTCAGATGTTCTGAAATTTAACTTCAGAAATTCTGATGCACACTTATGAGGCACTACAAAAGATGTCAACTCGAAATGTTCTAAAGGAGCTCAATATTGCAAAGTTCCAACCTTCAAACATTCTGAAATTTAACTTTAGACATTCTGAAGGAGTGCTATTCTAAAGAATCACAATGAAGTGCTATATTGCTGAGTCATGATATTCAGAAGCATTGAAGTTTTAACTTCAAAGGTTCTAAAACACTTACTAGATGTCTATTTTTAAGAATGCTGAGTCATGATGCTCAAAAGCTCTAAAGTGATAACTTTAGAGACTTTGAAATACCATTTGGTCATTGCTGAACAACTGAGTCACAATCCTCCATGGTTGAGTCAAAAGCTTCAAAGAATGCAAAACTCAATGGTCAAAAATTCAAACATTCTCTTGCATTAAATGAATTCCTCCTACCTCCAATGGTTATAATTTGAATCTGACTATAAAGGGAGTAAATTTGGGTCATTCAAGTAACTATTGTAAGCATTTGCTGAGCTCTCATCTTCATTTACTCAAGGCAACTCAAAGCCTTCAAGCCCTAAACCTTCAGTTACTCTTTAAATGCTCTAAACCATATTTCAGGAAGAAACTCTCACTGCATTCAAAGCTGTTTAAGTATTCCTCTATAACATCAAAGAAACACTTCATATAATTGTAAAATTATTCTTTTCTTATTTTTGTTATTCCCTTGAGTTGGTGTTGGAGGCCAAACTCAAGAAAAGCAATATTGATTTTCGGAGTATGTCTCACAGTCAATTTGCTAACTTTGTATTCATGCCCCTTTGAGTGGAATTAAGAAAAGTGCATAGGAACTAAGTATTTATATGCCCCCTTGAGCTGGAATCAAGAAGAGTGTAGTTGCACTAAGTTGTAATCCCTATTGAGTTAGTGAAACCCAAGTCAATAAGGAGAGTGCTTGGAAGAGTGGAGTAGAGATGTTATCTCAAACCACTATAAAAATCTCTATATATTGTCCATTACTTGAGTGCTTGTATTATTTATTTCATTGAACTGCAAAAAATGTTTTAATCCTTAAAAGTGGTTTAAGCTGAATTTTTTATTAACCCAGTTCACCCCTCCCCTCTTGGGTTGTACCAAGCTCACGGGACCTAACAATTGGTATCAGAGCAGGTTACAAAAATACTTGTAGAGATTCGAATGAAAAACCCATCATTTTCTTCTCTTGTATTTGCCAAGTGGCAATCCTCCACCTGGCTGCCCTTATTTGATGGCAGAAATTTTGCATATTAGAAATTAAGGATAAAACATTTCATAATGGCTAGTGACATGGACTCATGGAAAGCCATAGTAGTAGGAGTAACCCTTCCTATAACTAACTTTGGGACTTGGACTAAAGAAGAGACAATCAATGTTTAGAATAATACAAAAGCAATGAAGTCATTATTTTGTGCCTTATCGACAACCAAGTTCGACGAGCCTCATCCTACACCACAACCAAAGATATTTAGGATAAATTGGTGTCTATCTATGCAGGTTCCTCCCAAGTTAAGGGAACTAAGAAGAATATACTTATAAGAGAATTATAAAACTTTAGGATGAGAGAAGGAGAGAGCATTTCTAAGATGTATGCACATTTTTCTAAAATCATTAATGCTCTAAAAGGTTTAGTGAGAGAAATTCCAAATTCTAAATAGGTCAGGAAGATTCTAAGAGTGCTTCCTAAATCCTAGAGCCAAAAGATCACAACAATTGAAGAAGCAAAAGACCTAAACGTGCTTAAAGTTGATGATCTTTTTGGCTCATTAATGTATCATGAGCTTATCAAACCAAAAAGAGAAGAGCCACTGTGTAAGGCCCTGAAAAATTTTACAAATGCAAATTTTTACTATTGTAAAGTTTTGGTAACTTTTGCCGGGTCGATAGGTTGTATAATTAAAGTTTTGAGAAAATTATTATGAAAAAGTTATGAAATTGAGTAGATTA